>JAACNH010006085.1:0-18330 GCA_019447015.1 Hymenochirus boettgeri
TGTTTTTTTGTAGGTACCTGACAGGGGGGGTTTTGGGCATGAGTGGGGTGTTGGGACCTGACTGGGGTATTGGCACGACTGGGGTTGTAGGGTGCTGGCTGGGGTTGTTGGGACCTGACAGGGTGGTGGTGGGGACATGGACTGGGTATAGAGACATGACTGGG
Source organism: Hymenochirus boettgeri (assembly GCA_019447015.1). Lineage (NCBI taxonomy): Eukaryota > Metazoa > Chordata > Amphibia > Anura > Pipidae > Hymenochirus > Hymenochirus boettgeri. The sequence goes on from JAACNH010006085.1 coordinate 165, forward strand.
GTTTGTAGGGAACCGGACGGGGTGTGGGACACTGACTGGGGTTTTTGTTTTGTAGGGACTGCAGGTGTGTTGGGACCTGACGGGGTTTGTTTGTGAGAAATGACTGGGTGTAGGGACCGACGGGGGTTGTCTGTAGGACCTGACAAGGATTTGGGGCCTAATGGGGAGTTGGACCTGACAGGGGTATTGGTACCTGATTGGGGTGTAGGAGCCTGACCGGGGTGTAGGGACTGACCGGGGTGATGGGTGAAGTGATGGGATCTGGGACAGGGGGTGTAGGGGACTTGAAAGGAGGTGTTGGGACCTGACTGGGGGGTGGGATCTGAACAGGGTGTAGGGAACCTGAAAGGATTTTGGAATCTGGACTGGGGTGTAGGGGACATGATAGGGTGTAGGGGACATGACAGGGGGTGTTGGACCGACGGGATTGTAATGACCTGAGTGGGGACTGAAGGGGTTTTGGGGCCTAACTAGGGTGTAGGGACATGGGACAGGGGTGTTGGGGACGACTGGGATTAGGGACCTGAGCTGGGGACTGAAAGGGGTTTTGGGGCCTAATGGGGGTGTTGGGACCTGAAGGGGTTTTGAGGACCTGATTGGGGGGTAGGACCTGACAGGGGTTTGGGGGACCCTGGCAGTGGGTGTTGTAGGGATCTGACTGGGGTATAGGGACATGGCAGGGGTGTAGGATTGACTGGGGGTGTAGGGAATGACTGTGTTTTGGACTGGGACTGGGGTGTGGACTGATTGGGGTGATGGACTGACTGGGGTGATGGAACTTACTGGTGTGTTGGGACCCTGATGGGGGTAGGGATATGGCAGGAGTGTACGGATCTGACGGGGGTGTTGGACCTGGATGGGGTATTGGGACTGGATGGGTGTAGGGTACTGACTGAGTCTTGATACATATTGGGGTGTTGGGATCTGACTGGGGTTGGTACCTGACGGGTATTGTTGGGATCTGGACCAGGGGTGTTGGGATATGACATGGGCTGCGGGATCTGACAGGGGTGTTTGGGGGGACCTGACTGGGGTGATGGTTGCATTTGGGTTGTTAGGACCCGCGGGTGTTGTAGACCCTGGCTAGAACATACAGATCGACTGGGTGTTGTTTTGCACAAGGCCTGACAGTGGTTTTGGGGACTATCCTGACTGGGGTATTAGGGCCTGAAGGGGGTGAGGGACCTGACTGGGGTGTTGGGTCCTGACAGGGGTTTGGGAACCTGACTGGGGTTGGGGGACCTGGAAGGGGTGTGGGAACTGGCAGGAGTGTAGGGACCTGACTGGGGGTTGGGAACCTGACTGGGGTGTAGGGACCTGACAGGGGTTTTGGGGACCTGGACTGGGGTGTTGGGACCGATTGGGTGTTGGGACACCGGAATGGGGTGATGGGATTTCCTGGGGTGTTGGACTGATAGGGGTTTGGGACCTGACAGGAGTGCGGGAACCTGACAGGGGTTTGAAGGACCCTGGACGGGGATTAGGGACCTGCTGGGCTGTTGGGACATGGCAGGGTTGTTGGGACCTGGCAGGCGGTAGGGATCTGAATGGAGGTTGGGACGAGTTGGGGGGTATGGACCATGAATGGGGTTGAGGCACTTACTGGGGTGTTGGGACCTGGCGGACTGGAAGTACGGAGGCGGACTGGGGTGGGGTGGCACCAGACAGGGCTTAGGGGACCTACTGGGGTATTTGGAACTGGACTGGGTGTAGGGATCGAACAGGGGTGTGGGTACTGAACTGGGGATTTTGGGATCTGGACCAGGGTGTTGGGGACCGGATTGGGGTGTTGCGGACTGCTGGGGTGATGGCGCCTTACTGGGGGGTTTGGGACCTGACGGGTGTAGGGACCTGGTGGAGTGTACAGATCTGATGGGGTGAGGGCTCTGAATGGGTGTGTTGGGACCTGACGGGGTTTTGGGAACCTGACTGGGGGGTTGGAACCTGTAAGGGGTGTAAGAGACCTGACAGGCGTATTGGAACCTGACAGTGGTGTTTGTGGGATCTGAAAGGGTATGTCGGGGTGTTGGGACCTGACTGGGGTTGTTAGGGAACTGACAGGGGTGTGTAGGGACGGACAGGGGATTTAGGGACCTGACTGGGGTTGTAGGGACCTGACCGGGGTGTTGGGATCTGACAGGGTGTTGTAGGGACCTGAAAGGGTTGTAGGACGACGGGGTGTAAGGATATGACAGGGGTATTGGGACCTGGACGAGGGGTTGTAGGGACCTGACTTGCCGTGTAGGGACACAACAGGGTATGGGACTTGAATGGGGTGTATGCCAGGGGGACTCTGCCACAGAGGGGGACTCCTGCACAGAGGAGGGATGAATCTCCGACAGAGGGGGAAGGACTCTAAGACAAGGGGGGGGACTCTCTAACAGAGGGGAGGGACTCTCCAACAGAGGGGGGTGGGAGGGACTCTGCCACGAGGGAGGAACTATGGGCATCTAGAACCATTAATGTAAAAGGCTTTAAATCTAATTAGCAATTAAAGGGGCCCAAGCCATCAGTATCGACAGGATCGGCTTGCACTCACAGATTAATCCGAATTTTAAGATTTAAACCAGGAGGGGGTGTGGGGGTTGATACTGAGTTGAACAAAAAAAGTACTGGATGAGGCACAAAAACACACCTCAGTGCTACTACATGTATTGATTTATAGATTACTTTTTGTGGGAACACACCTTTAACATTTTAAAAATGAAAATTACGGGCAAGGAGTACGATTATTCCTACCTCCCAATAGATTTAATCAAAGGACCTCCATTCAGGTTGCCAGGTTAGTGTTATAGCATTTCTGTATTAAAGATAGAGCTGACAGCACTGTGGAAGGCCTGGCAGAAACAGTTTTTCCTATGCTGGGCTCCTCAAAAAACAATATTGGAGGAGGAATTACCATCCTACCGCACCTGTCCCCAGGTACTTTATTGGCACTAAGTTCTCTTTTAATGTACACGGAAGATTAAGTTACATTATAACTATAGCACAATAGTTGAGGTTGTAACGTGCTATCCATAAGTAAAGAGAGAGAAAGTAGAGCGTTTATTGGCTGATAGATAAAGAATTAAGCAAGCGTTCGGGAGTCCTAAACCCCCTTCATCAGTCTGGATGTTCAACATAAGCCTGATGAAGGGGGCTTAGGACTCCCGAAAGCTTGCTTAATTTTTTCTTTAGTTAGCCAATAAAAGGTATACAGCTCTACTTCTCTACTTATGGCTAAATATAAGATATTACATTTTTGTGAGTGATTTGGCAGCAGAATCACCAGGTCCGCACTTCTGTGAAACTGTTAGTCAATCTTTCCTGTGTCTCCTCTCCCCTTTGCAGCCCCCTGGTCCTCCCCATCACGGACCCCATGGCTCCCCAGTTGCAGGCCCCCCCTGGCCCATTATCTACAGACCCCATGTGGCCCTGCACTTGCGGGTGGTCTAAACCCCTGCCCCTCGTGGGTGTCTAATCCCCGCCCCACTCGTGGGTGTCTAAGCCCCGCCCACTGCGCAGATACCGTGGGTTACTCAGACCCCCCTTACCTCTCTGTCAGGACTTCTGTCTTCCTCACACACTGAGGAGTTGAGGCTGTGTCGCCGGCGGCCATGTGCAGGAGAAGCCTTTGGAATGTCACATGTCAGCCTCCCACCCATAACTTTTGGTCAGTCATTTCTGTTTATCTTGGGCTGTGGAGCACGTAGAGAGAGGTGGTTGATGGCTCGTTTTAAAGTAGAAAAATGGCCTTTCATTTAAACTTGTTGTATTTATATAGTATCCTTAATTAACTCATCTACCCATATTTTTTGTTAATTTCTCATGACTTTCTTAAATATGTGCCGTAAATTAATACCTGTGCAGTCAGTGGATTGATACTGAGTGGTAGTAAAATAACCCTGTGGTAAGTTGGATTATTTATGGAGCTTATAAAATGACGTAAGGCTGTTTAATATAGGTAAATTAGGATCTAGATCCATAGAGCGATTGAAAATGACATTATTTATGATTGCTGTAAAGGGTCGATAAGTAATTAACAATATTCCATGTAGAAACAATGTTAATAATGTTGGTGGCTGCATTAGGACATGAATGAACCCTATCATAGACATTGTTTGGGCATAGTCAAACCCAAAGATTCTCTAAATCCCGGATCCCGGTAAGAAAATCAGCATGGCAGCTCCCTATCAGTTATAAGTTGTAACATCCTTTTTACACAATAAACAGTAATTAACAAAACAAATCAATGAAAATAAACGAACAGCAATTGTTCTGTCTTAAACACATATTTCCATGTAAAGCGAATTAACAAGCCGTATGTATAAATAGCTTAATGTAGGATAATTAGCGCAGTGTGTCCGTGTTGGCCCATTCTATTATTTTTCATTCATATGGGTACATTAACAATATAACTGGGTTGTCTATAGGAATTCAATACAGTTCCATGCTCTATCTAGGCTCATCCGCTATCCACCCTCAACAGACTATAAACACAAACAGTAAATTGAAGGTCACACAATATTATACACCGTGTCTAAATGGGGCTCACTAAATAAACTAATCTAGAGAATTTCCATTATACATCACATATTTAAACCATTTTCTAACACACAGATGATAATAATCATTAACTATTAATGATAACTAATAATGATGATAATAATAACAATAGTAATATAATAAAAAATAATATAAGGGATAATACGCTACCTACAGTGTAATATTAAGGAGATTACCCATTTCCCAACCATATAGAACACAAGGCGATAATGATAATAATAATGATAAATATTTTGTTATATTCAATTAGATCCAATTGGACTTTGTTTTGAAGAGTTTCGCTAGTCATCGGACGGCGAATAATGATATTAGACTAATGCTAATAATAATAAGATAATGTAAGTAATAACTGATTAATAATAATGATAAATGATGATGTAATAATGTGATGATAATAATGATAATGAAGTGATGTGATAATAATGATAATAATATAATGATATAATAATTGATAATAATATAATGATAATAAGATAAAATGATAATAATGAGAATAATGTAATAATGATAATAATGATAATAATGATTAATAATAATAATGATAATAATGATAATAATATAATAATATAATAATGATAATAATGATATAATACATAATATAATAATAATATATAATGATAATAATATAATGATCATAATAATGATAATAATAAGATAATTGATAAATGATAATAATAATAATGATAATAATGATATAATAATGATAATATAATAATGATATAATGATATAATGCTAATAATAATAATGATATAATAATAATGATAATAATGATAAAATGATGATAATAATAATAATGATAATATATATAAATAATAATGATAATATGCTAATAATATAGATTAATATTGATAAGAATATGAATAATGATAATCTAATGATGATATAATAATAATGATGAATACTAATGATAATAATAATAAATATAATAATGATAATTAATAATAATAATAATAATGATAATAAAGTGATGATAATAATATGATAATAATAAAAATGATTGATATAAAATGATAATAATATAATAATAATAAAATGATAAAAGATAATAAATGATAATAATATAATGCTGATAATAATAATGATAATATAATGATGATCTATAATAATAATGATAATATAATGAATAAAATAATGAGTAATAATAATGATAATAATAATGATATATTACTGATAATAAAAATGATGTAATAATAATGATAATAATAATGATAATATAATGATGATATGCATAATAATGATAATAATCGAAATCATGATGATAATAAATAATGATGATTGAGATATAATAATTATAATAATAAATGATATAAATTAATTAATAAGATGCCTAATTAATAATAATAATTAATAATGATAATAATGATAATGATAATGAGTGATAAATAATAATAATAATAATGTAATAATGCTAATAATATATGTAATAATCACTTGATAATATAAAACAATGTAGATAATATAATAATCGATAACAATGAAAGAATAATAAGAACAATGTAATAATTAATAACTAATAATGATAATAATGGTAATACTAATGAGTGATAACACTAATTATAAATTAATAATTAAGAATGATACAAATAATAGTAGTAATAGAACACAACAACTACTATTTAAATGATAACCAATTACACTCAATTTAAAGGCAAGAATGAATTTAATAAAAACAAAGTAACACAAGGAAAAATTATAACAATCACAGCCTATAAACATTACACAGTAAATATCCCCATAGAGGTGATTTGTCTTTGCAATTTGAAATGAATAAAGATATATGGTCCAATATAGCAACCACATTCACAATCCTACACAATCTCCATTGATGGCTAATACCAGTAAGTAATGCTTACATGGGATGCTGAGAGTTGTAGTCCAGAAAGAGATTTCCAAATTATAAGGAAAGAGATTCCCAACAATGCCAGTGAGTGTTCACCTACCATAATGCACCAACCACATTTTTTTTAATGAAACACCTTTGACCCAGGAGGGGCTGGTCTTTGGTTCTCTAGGGTGGGAGTTGGGAAGCAAATTTAAAAGGCAATCATACTTTAAAACAACTTTTTACCCCATCTCTTTAAAGTACCCAGGGGGGACTAACCCTTACCGTGGCTTTTTACCAGTAGGTTCACCCCTTCCCTCAGTCTGAGGCCCTGCCCAATAGAAGGTATACTTAAATTAGCCGTTTTCCCATTGGTCGGGTCCCCAGACTGTGGGGGAGTGGCATAAGTAAGCAACATAAGGGGCACATGGTGAAACCTAGGGGCAAAGAGAAGTCTATGTTCTCACCCAGGGTACTTTTAATGGGAGGTTACATAGTAGAATTGCCCTTTAAAATGAGCAATATAATATATAACATTCTGCATCTGGATAAAGGGAATGTAAGTGGTTAATTGACCCAACATTAAAAGGTAACTGTGGTCCAAAAATGACAGGAATATGTTGATATGGTAACAGCCTCACCAGATCACCTGCACTTTCTGCTCTGAAACCATGTGACATCCCTCTTTCCTGTGTTCCTCCTCCTTGTGGGACCCCAGGGCCCTCCCCTTGAAGGCCCAACCTGGTCCCTTTCCTTGCAGCCCCCTTGGCCCTTTCCCTTGCCGCCTCCAGAAGCCCCTCCCACTTAGGGTCCTGTGGCCCCTCCCACTCATGGGTCCTGTAGCCCTCCCCTTGCAGCCCCCTTGGGCCTTTCCCTTATGTGGCTCCTCCACTCATGGACCCTGTGGCCCCACCCACTCGACGGTTCTGTGGCCCTCCCACTTGCAGGCCAATGACCTCTCCCATTGTAGACCCATCCTGGCCACTTCCCTTGCAGCAACCTTGGGCCTTTCCCTAGAGCCTCCTGTGGCCCCCCTTGCAGACCCATCCGGCCCGTCAGCCTTCTATGGCTCCTCCCCCTCATGGGCTCCTCATTGCCCCTCCCCCACTTGCACCTCAGACCAAACCCCTCCCCTACGAAAACTGTAAAAACAGCCTTTTCAGCAGAGAATGAATCAAAAGTAAAGCTGCTGGTGTTTTCTCTACTAAAAAAGGCTGTTTTACAGTTTCTGTAGGAAGGGATTGGTCTGAGTTGCAAGTAGGGGAGGGGCACAGGTACAAGTAGGAGCGGGGACACAGGGGCCAAGTTAGGCCGTGATTTGGAGGGCCGCAAGTAGAGGCATAAAAAAAAGCAGTGCTGTGGGCTGTGCTGTTCTTCCCCACCACCCCTTCTACCCTTCAGTCATGCATTGAGCATGTGCCAACCGCAGATTAGAAGGAGGAAGTTGTTTTTTTTTTACCACAGATTCAGAACCTCCCATCCCTAACTTTCTGATCAGTGATTTCTCATATTTGGGCTGTGCAGCACATAGATAGGTGGTTGATGGTTAATTTTAATGGTAGGAAACTGGCCTTTCATTTAAAATCAACTTGTTTGGAGACCACAGTTCCCCTTTAAGTAGTAGGATTCTCCAGTGAGAATGAATTATATCCACACTGCTGAATTAAGGTGGCCATACATATATTCGATTACTTTCCCGACTGAGCTCGCCGCGACATTCGATCGATCCTGCCGGAACCACCTCTCCCGTTCTTCTATGCGACCGGCATGCGATTGCAAATGAATGGGATTTTGCGAACACATGTCGGTCGCATAGAAGAACGGGGGAGGTGGTTCCAGCCAGGATCTATCGAATGCCGGGGGAGCGCTCAGTCGGGTAAGTAAAATTGTTTATATGTATGACTTTACAGGGCTATGAGAAAACCATAAGTTAATATATTATGCAACAGGCATGTCCAATTTGAATCCTTCAGTCATAAAATAGGGTCATGGAGGCAGTTTCCTTCTGTCAATCATAACTCAAGTTAAATAGCAGGAACATGATGGTTTTGTTCCTGATCTTATACATACTGACCCCTCCCACACAGCTACACCAAACAAACAGACCCCCCATCACGTAGATTGTCAGGAAAATCAGCAAGGTGGGTAGACAATAAAATATAAGCGTTATAGAGAAAATAGGTAGACAGACAGAAGGACCCAATTTACTGATAAGGACCCTTGAGGTCCAAAACATGTAGTGTGGCACTTTGCAAATAATACAACACCAAAATATATTGGGCTGACAGAGCCTTCTGTCGGTCTACTTACTTTTCTGTAACGCTTATATTGTGGATGCTGATGCTGAGGACGGAGGATCAGGGCAGTAGAAGGAAGCCACAGGTGGAGGATGAATCGAGTTTACAATAAGATATCTCAAATGGGGGCCCTGATGTAGTGATATCAATTTTACTAGAACAAAAATCGCCCTGTGCGTGTTTACGAAATCCATCTACAAATCAGCCCCTTTTCGTTATCGGACCGGTGAGCATTTGTCCAGTGGTCCCTGGCCGACTTAAAACATAACAGCACTTTAAAAAAGTTATTTTAACTGGGGCCATATTTATAAAGGATTTGCATTGTCAGACACCCTTTATTACCGATACCGGCTGGTATATCTCAACTGCCAGTATTGACTCACGAAGTTGATAGGTCAATACCAAACAGTATGGAAAAAACACCTGGTATCGGCCTATTTGGACGTGGCAATTTTTTTGCCGTGGTCAATATAAATATAACTACTAGCTCTATTTTTCTGAAAAGGATCTCTAACGGTCATAACTGATCCTTTATAAATACCGTCCTGGATATGGGCTATGTATTTGGACCAGCGTTAAGTTTGCAACTGGGAGGGTGGGGGGGGGATTCTCTCCACATAAACTTTAGCTCTTTATTTATGTTGAAGAAGAATTTAAAGGGACACTATACTTTTTAATAAAAGAATGCTTCTGGCTCTCCCCATTGTCAGTGTCTCTGACGCTGCCTTTATCTGAAAAAGTTGAGCATATTAATGAATGGGGGGCAGAAAGGGGGAAGAGCCTTAAAGCTGTCAGTTACTGCATAAGAATAGAATCCCCAACACCCAATCACATCCATTTCATAACATTGTACCCACGAGTCTAAAATCTTTCTACCTTCATTAAGAATTGCTGATAATCACAAACAGCAACACTACTGACTTTCACTTTATCATATTCTCTTTTAATATTGTCGCCACTCCTGCGTGTGGCGCTGACAGGTCACACATCTAACTAATACGGCAATCTTTCCCAATCTATATCGACACAAGACATACATTAAATATTGGAAAATTGTACCCTCCAACATTCCCTTTAAATAGGTGCAGATAGAGAAATACATTACACAGAGCAGTACTAAGATCAGGTTCACTTCATTATCCTCCCCCTGCGCTCTGTACTATGTTATTTCTATAAGTACCAACCCCAACATTCCCCTTTAAAAGGTGATGTCACGATAGAGAAATACATTACACAGAGCAGTACTAAGATCAGGTTCACTTCATTATCCTCTCCCTGCAGCTCTGTACTTGTTATTCATAAGTACCAACCCTCCAACATTCCCCTTAATAGGTACACTATTGAGAAATACATTGCACAGAGAGTGCCAAGATCAGGTTCACTTCATTATCTCCCCTGCAGTTCTGCACCATCAGGCCTATGTAAGAAAAGTTCTTACTGTAAAATGGTGTGTTTGCCCCACAACCACCAGATGTAGCTTTCAAAAGGTAGCTAACATCTGATGGGTGGGGTATAAAAATAGACATTTTTCAAATAAGACTTTCTTACATAGGCCTGCATGTTGTTTCTATACATGTACTATAAAGGTGAAATGGTGGTGGGTATGGAATATAATGGTACAAAAGGTTAATCATCCATATTATAGTGGATAAAGCACCCCCAACGTAAATTTAAACCCTTTATGGAAATGTCATCCCTGAGGATATTAAAAGGCCAAGTTAACCTTTCTACTCCTGAGTTTCCATTCACATAAACACGACAGATCTCTAACAAACAGATCTCACGCAGTCTAAACATTATCACGGCAATCAAAAGGGAACTACACCCACAACTTGTAGCACTGTCACAATCACTGGGACCCTTTAATAGGTCAGTCTCCCAGAATTCCTCTGTAACATTCGGATATCCCAGTTTATGTTACAGGGGATGGGGGGGCTTCCTTCCCTTCTGGTTCTTTATCGAAGTTCGACAGCAGATGGAAGCAAAAACCCTGAACAATCCCTCATTACAACAGGCAGAAATATTTATATGTATTCTTTAACTGTTTGTTGGCCATACACAATGTTAGTCACTAGTCAGTATCACGGGCAATCTGCCCTCCTGCAGGGTCTGTCCCGAACTGACAGGTCAATCAAGGATTCTCCTGATTCTGAATCCAGGCAATGCCTTTAACACCCTATCCAGGCAATGCCTTCCCGGTGATGATAACCATAGCAAGCTTCAGATCAATACAGTTCCACAGCCAAACCCTGTTCATGTCCCATAGACAGTTGGATTCCAGTAATGTGACGTTTTCAATTCTCCATATAATGTGTCATGTGTTCTAAATCCCAACGTAATGTGTCACATGCTCTAAATTCCCATATAACGTGTCACGTGTTCTGACATCCAATTCCGGTGAAGGCGTCACGTATTTGGCTGAAAGTCGAACTCACACTTGACGCTGCTGATAATGTCCACGCGGGTTGGTTGTGCACGATCCGGGGATGTTTTTTAACTTGGAAACATTTCGGACGCCGCCGTCGCCCTCTCTGGTTCCCCAGTTACTTTGCCATCGCCTCCGGTCACGGGGGGCTCCCCGACCGATTCGGACACTTGTTGCTTTTTAAATTCCGGGAAGGTGAAGCTTCTGAGCAGCCGGTTCCCCAGCCACGCAAACGGGTTACTTGCCGTGGCCACCCTGTCCGGGGGAGTGGGGCACAGCAGCGCGGTTGGCAGGCTGCTCTTTTCCGGTAGTAGGCGTTATTGAAAGTCTTTACCCCGGTGTGCCCGGTTTGCGGTCCAGACACCCAGGTGTGTTTGGCGGGAATCAGTAGGATTCCCAGGGGTCCCAGCAGGGGTGGCTCCTGTTTACCCAATCGGTGGGCAGTATTGAGGGTAAAGGAGGTAGGAGCTGCCCCTGCTCTCTGCCCCCCCCCAGTATGGAGGCTCAGGATCGGGGTCTGGGGCTCAATAACCTGGAGAAACCTTCAGTCCCTCTCCCCTTCCAGGCCTCTTCTTCCTCTATAGACCCCATGGACTGGATGGGGCCCCTGGGGCCAATGACCGGCTCTCTCCAATGTGGGGCCCCTGGACCCGATCAGCGCCAGTTCGCAGTTCTGTGGCCGAGGGATCGCGCGACGTCCAGGGCGGAGTTGCCAACCGATTGACCCGCCCGATCTCCAGCCCGAGTCTCTGAACGCCCGGACCAGAATCCAACACTCGAGACTGACCGGCCAGGGCGCGTACATCAGAGCAGGTTCCCCCCCCGGTCCGGCAACTCGGGATCCGCGCCCCCGCCCACCAGTAGCTTCACTCCTCCACGTGGCCCCGCTCGGCCGGAGTAGCTCAGAGCCGACCGACCGGATCGGTCACGATCGTTCACCGCCGCCCGACTCAGCAGGAGCCGCATGTACCGAGACGGTCGGGGTCGGGGAGGAGGGAGCAGCAGATCAGGGGGGTCCGATCCATTTCCCGAAACCGACCGATCACTTTCTTAGCGCCGATCGAATCCACAACGAATCGAGAACCATCTGGAGGTCATCGGCCGATTCGTTCCCCACAGAGACATCGATCGGATCCCCCGACACGTTCAGCATCGCTGGGACAGATCAGCAACAATTAACCGACCGGGAGGGTCCAACATGTGTCAGTGTGGGGGGAGGGACCGGATACACCCTGTCACATGGAACCGTCCACATAGAACAGACATGTACACTGCATGCCGCATGTAGTACTGTAAATTAAACATGTCTTAATGAACTGAAGTCAGCTAAAGGAAACATGATTGTAAACTGTTATGTCTTTATGCAAAATGTCCACATGGGCATGTTTGTAAACTGATGTGTAACAGTATGTACTGTACTGTATATGTGTATATACTGCATGCACTTTGATAAAAGAACATGAATGTAAACTGTATTCACATGTCTTTATGAATGCTTATGTACATGTATGTAAATGTCCACATTTACATGTATGTTAAACTGTATTTAAATGTCTGTACTGTACAATTTGTATGTTCATATTGAACATGAATATAAACTGGATGTACATTTGCTAAAAGAACAGCATATAAACTGTATTCAATGTCTTATGGAACATGCATGTAAATGTGTACATGTATGTAAATGTCCACCTGAACATGTATATGGATTGTATGTAAATGTGCTAGAGAACTATATTTAGCATTATACTTATTACATATAGAATGGAGATTGCGACCATATGTTACTATTCCTTGACTGCCATGGGCATTACCGGTATATCACGTTATAAGGAACACATTTTTAACATTGCACCTGTAACGTGACTGCAGCTGATTGCAGGCGGTTTATTTTAATTATTGTGGATTTAAATAGCACCAACATCTTCCGTAGCGTTTACAATTCCATGTATACATTCACATCCGATCTAAGCACATTTACTTACACATACAACATGATTGTGGGGGAACATAAAAAAAAAATCGTTGCAGGTGTGTCCAAGGTGGATTCGAACTCAAGGTGTCCACTGAGCCACCGTGCTGAGGGACTTTTCCGGTTCTGCGGGACTAAAAACGCCCATTGTTTAATGTATTTTACACCTTTATTAAAGAGGCATTGTCAAAATTGGGGCGTGTGCATCCCTTACCAAGAGATACAAATACTTCTCTGGTTGTTTGGCAAACAGCCGTAACCCGACATGGTGGTAAAATACTCATACCAACGTGATGATAATTAGCGATATCGCTCCATTTAAATACCGCCCAGATATAAATAACTGCCTATTCTATTCTGTCTGTATTTATATCCTAATAATTTAGTACTATTAAAGGGAATGGCAATTTGCCTGTTGTGCGCTTTAAATATTTGAATAAAAAAACGACACATTGACCTTAATCATGTCTGCGGTTCGTGAGCTGAACACGTCTCGTGATCTGGAGATAAAGTAAGGTCGCCTGTGGTCACGTGAGTAATAACGAGGGACAGGAATCGAATAAAGGGAAAGTATTGCTAGGAAACAATTATCTACACAGAGGGATGAATGTGTTACCATTAGAATAATTACTAGTTGGTTATGGACTCTAGGCCTAACTTGGTCCATACTGAAGTATAAGTAAGTCACTCATTAGAAGGAACTTGTACAGTAAGGGTCAGTTAACAATTAAGGCTAATTAACAATTTAAAGCCCATTTAACCCTTTAAAGCTCAATTCAAAATAGTTAAAACATATTTAACAGGTTAAAACTAAATTTAACCCGTTAATGCTCAATTTAACCATATAAAGCTCAATTGACCCCTCAGATTAAATGTAACCATTTTAAGCTCAGTTTAACCCTTTAGTGCTCAATTTAACCCTTTAAAGCTAATGTAACCCTTTAAGTCAATTCATTCATTTAAAACTCAATTTAACCCTCTAAAACTCAATTTAACCCATTAAAGTCAATTTAACCATTAAAGCCCAATTTAACCCATTAAGGCCCAATTTAAGCCTTTTTTAAACTCAATTTAACCCATTAAGGCCCAATTTAAGCCTTTAAAACTCAATTTACCCCATTAAGGCTCAATTTAACCATTAAAGTCAATTAACCATTTAAGCTCAGTCTCACCCTTTAATGCACAATTTACCTCTTTAAGGCTCAATTTAACCCCATAAAGCTCCATTTAACCCTTCAAGTTCAATTAAACACATATGGTAAATGTAACCCTTTAAAGCTCAATTTAACCCTTCAGCTCAATTTAATCATTTAAAGTTCAATTAACCAGTTAATTGAATGCAACCCTTTAAAGCTCAGTTTAACCCTTTAAAGCTCAATTAACCCATTAAAGCTCAATTTAAACCATTAAAGCTCAATTAACCCTTAAGGCCCAATTTAAGCCTTTAAAAGTCAATTAACACATACGGCTCAATTTAACCAATTAAAGTTCAATTTAACCATTTAAAGCTCAGTCTCACCCTTAATGCACAATTTACCTCCTTAGGCTACATTTAACCCCTAAAGCTCAATTAACCCTTTCAGCTCAATTTAACCCATTATGGTTAAATGTAACCCTTTAAAGGCTCAATTTAGCAATTAAAGTTAAATTTAAACCTTTAAAGCTCAATCTATCCTTTAAATCGCAATTTAACTCCTTAAGGCTCAATTTAACCATGTAAGCTTAAGTTAACATTTTCTAAACATTATGGTTAAACGTAACCCTTTAAAGCTCAATTAACCCTTCAAGCTCAATTTAATCATTTAAAGCTCAATTTAACCAGTTAATTGAATTTAAACCTTTAAAGCTCAGTTAACCCTTTGAAGCTCAATTTAACATTTTAAGGCTCAATTTAACCCTTGCACATTAATTCAGGATTGCATATGTGTCGCATATAATACAACTTATTAGGAATTCTGCCCATTCCCTATATTGGTCCATGTCTGTGTCTAATATTGTAACTGTCCTACCTTCATACCACTGTGTATTACCACATGGTGAATCACGCACCAAGCAAGTATCTGCCAAGGTTCTTATACAAGGCTGGAGTTTCCAAACGGACCTGATAAATGGGCTGGCAATACAAAGCATATTTCTAATGATTTATTTTATATCATTTTATGCATTCCGTGTCGTCAAATACCGTTATTGATTAAAGGACAACTAAAGAACAACATTGAATCAGAAGGAAGAACGCCATGATATTAAAGCAGCTCACCTTTATATGTCTCACCTATCATTTAATGTGGGCTGCGGGAATTAATTACTGACATGGGGATTGTGTTTTTTCCCCCAGCATTCCAGTCTCACACAGTGTCACTGACCCTGGGGTTCTTTTACATGCCCAGCCTAACGGTGCCCATTACAACGACCTCCATCCAATGGAATACACAGGAATGATTATTCGTATGTAATTTATGCAGAATGTTGGTTGCCCGCACATTTTACGGTAGTTACATTTGCATTAGTTTTACGGCATATAACCTATACCAACACATGCCAAGTTCAAAAAATCAGCCATGTGTATGGCCACCTTCAGCTACAGCAGGTAACGTCTACTAACACCCAACGCCTCTAGCCAATCTGTTAAAACCCACATTAAATAGGGAACCATGGGCCATATTTATAAAGCTGCCTTTAACGACCAGTATCGTAAATTTACGATCGTAAACTGATCGGAGATTAATGATCGCACATTTAGGATACGATGGTAAATCTACGATAATTAAATCATATTTACGATCCCCATTGAACACCATTGCGGTAGTTTACTAAACGCACGGTATTCTATGATCGAACGTTCGTTAATTTTTACGGCCGCGATCGTAAATTAACTAGCCCGCGGTATCGCTAAAAAGTAATACCACAGCTTAATAAATATGGCCCCATGGGTCAGTCTACAGTTAGAGCATATGGGGGTGAGACATTAGGTTGCGGGGAATCTGTAGGCTGTAAATACATTGGCAGTGGAGTGTGAGAGGCGGGTTGGATCATATTGGGTAGTTGATGGGTAATGTCTAGGCCAGGTATATGGTGTCTGAAGAGGTGGGTTTGAGGTTACGTTGAAGGTGTTAAGGGACGGTGAGTAAGGACAGATGGTGGAAGGGAGTTCCAGTGCAGAGGGGCAGCACGAGTAAAGTCCTGATTACGGGCATGGGAAGAGGTGACCAGGGGGGATGAGAGGAGGAGACGTTTGCGGAGCGGAAGTTGCGCCTGAGAAGGTGTCGGTGGATCAGCTCTGAGATATATGATGGGCTGTATTGGATAGTGCTTTATAGGATAGGGTAAGCAGTTTGAAACTAGACCTTTGTGTGAAGGAACACAGTGGATTGACGACAGAGAGGAGAGGTATTAGGAGAGAATGAGAATAGAAATGAATGAGCTGGGCAGCAGAGTTAGGACGGATTGAAGCGGTGCCAGGCGGTTTTTGGTAAACCACACGAGAGTGTGTTGCAGTAGTCTAGAAGGGATATGTAGGGCATGAATTAGGATTTAGTAGCGTTCTTTCGAGAAAAAGCACCAAATGCAGGAGATGATCTGAGATAGTAAATGACGCGGGGTTTGTAAGGAAAGATCGGAATCTACTGTTATTCCCATTCAATGGACATGAGGAGATGGGGATATCAGAGTGTCGTTAATAATAATAGTAAAAACTAGGGAGGGAAACGATCGTGAGGGTGGGAAAGGACAAATTCAGTCTTATGGAGTATAAAAATGTATATAGTATTCAGTATTTTTTAAGGCAAACAAAAAGTGAAAATTACAATATTGATGACCATGTTTCCAGGTATCGTCCAATCATACGTCATCTCCATGGTGGTATTCATAGAAATAAACATACTGTATGGGATCTGACCATGTTTCCAGGTACATTGTACGCTAATCCCTGGCTCATAGTACACCGATCCTTGGTACATTGTACACTAATCTTGGGTCATATGTACACACCATCCTGGTACATTGTACATTAATTCCTGGTTAATAGTACACTGATCCCTGGTACATTGTACAATAATCCCTGGTTCATAGTACACCGACCTTGAACATGTACATTAATTCCTGGTTAAAGTACACTGATCCCTGGTACATTGTACAATAATCCCTGGTTCATAGTACACCGATCCTTGAACAGTACATTAATTCCTGGTTAATAGTACACGCTCCCTGGTATTGTACACTAATCCCGGCTCATAATACACTGCTCCCTGGTACATTGTACCACTAATCTGGCATAGACACTGCCCCTGGTACATTGTACACTAATCTCTGGCACATAGTACACTGCTCCCTGGTACATTGTACACTAATCTCTGGCACATAGTACACTGATCCCTGTACATTGTACACTAATCTCTGGCTCATATACACTGATCACTGGTACATGTACAAAAATCTCTGGCACATAGTACACTGATCCCTGGTACATTGTTCACTATCTCTGGCTCATAGTACACTAATCCCTGGCACATTGTCACTTATTCTGGCTCATAGTACACTAATCCCTGGTACAGTACACTGATCACTGGTACATTGTACACTAATCTCTGGCGCATCGTACACTGATCACTGGTACATTGTACACTAACTCTGGCACTAAGTAAACTGATCACTGGTACATTGTACAAAAATTCTCGGCACATAGTACACTGATCACTGGTACATTGTACAAAATCTCTGGCTCATAGTACACTGATCCCTGGGTACATTGTACACTAATCCCTGGAACATTGTACACTAATCTCTGGCACATAGTACACTGATCACTGGTATATTGTACAAAATCTCTGGCTCATAGTACACTGATCCCTGGTACATTGTACACTTATCTTGGCTCATAGTACACTAATCCTGGTACTTTGTACACTAATCCCTGGAACATTGTACACTAATCTTGGCACATAGTACAATGATCACTGGTATATTGTACAAAAATCTCTGGTCATAGTACACTGTATCCCTGGTAATTGTACACTTATCTCTGGCTATAGCCTATGTGCCAGAGATTAGTGTACAATGTTCCAGGGATTAGTGTACAAAGTACCAGGGATTAGTGTACTATGAGCCA
>JAACNH010006086.1:0-18328 GCA_019447015.1 Hymenochirus boettgeri
TTTGTTTTTTTGTTGGGCAAACAGACTTTCACTAATGCTTCGTTAATGATACGGCGGATCGGTCGATGAGGCCCGACCAAAGGTCCTCTCACCCGACAAAGTGCCAATACTGTTACCGATGTTTTACTTGGTCTGTCTGCACTGAACTTTATTTTTCTAGTTTAATATTCTATATTGTGTGTATTTATTAATTAGACATTATGGTGGTTATTGTCAATGATGATGTGGATGATAAAACACATTAACAATTTATCCAGACTCGCTGGGCAAATATATGGGTTAACCTCGCGGTAACTACCGGTTACTGCGACTTTAATTCCATATTAGCGTCGGATGCGCAGGTTAAGCAAAAATCACCCGGGCGTCCGACTCTTGCAATTCAATATCGCATTTGCGCTAGTTTTTGCGCTGAATTAAAATCCCGCAGTGGGGAAATCCCTTACCGTGATTTACCCCCATTCACAATTGCGATATTGCGATTTTGGGGTAAATGAGCCTGTAAGTGTTTGTAGGGAGGATTTTTTTTTTTGAGGTAGGTCTGGGATACATATGTTACTTATTCCCTCTTGCCACCACTGAATGATTATTGATCCACATGGTTTTCTCTATTAGGCTGTGGTCTTCCAGGCCATTGACTATTTACTAGTTAAAGGGTAACTGTGGTCCAAAAATGACTTTAGGTAAATTGACAGGAATTGTTTCCTGAGGATTTTTGCAATTTACTTTCATTATTTATTTTACATAGTTGTGAAGATATTTACATTTATATGTGTGATATGGTTGCAGCATCACCAGATCCCCTGCATCTGCTTACTGCACTGAAACTATGTGACGTCCCTCTTCGTGTTTCCTCCTCCTCATGGGCCCCCATGGCCCCTCCCCTTGCAGCCCCTTGGGCTTTTCCCTTGCAGCCTCCGTGGGCCATCCCACTCATGTGCTCTCTGGCCCCTCCCACTCATGGCTCTGGGTCTCCTCCCTTTTGCAGGCCCCGGGGCCCTCCCACTAATGGCTACAGGGCCTCTCTCACTTGTGGGCCCCAGACCCCTCCCACTTGCAGCCCTGGGCCCCTCCCACTCAGGGACCCTGGGGCCCCTCACATTTGCAGGACCTCCCTCTGTGGCCCTCCCATCAGGACCGCGAGTGTGCGGAGCCACAGAGTCTGTGAGTGGGAGGGGCCCAAGGGGGCTGCAAGGGGAGGGGACACAGGGCCCATGATTGGGAAGGGTGAGCAAGTGGGAGGAATTAAAAAAGCAGTGCTTTGCTGTTCTCCCCACCCCCTCTACCCTTCAGTCATGCACTGAGCACATGCACTGAGCTGTGCCAACCACAGGTTAGAGGAGGGATAGTATTTCTGACTGCAGATTTAGAACCTCCCACCCCCTAACTTTCTTATCAGTGATTTCTATATTTTGGGCTGTGCAGCACGTAGAGAGGTGGTTGATGGCTCGTTTTTAAGGTATGAACCTGGCCTTCATTTAAAATAAACTTGTTTGGAGACCACAGTTCCCCTTTAAGGGTAAGTATAATTTTTATATACTATACCTCAGGGCAGCACATTGGCAACTATCCACGCCTTGTCAAAGTTCCATCTTAAAATATATTTTGGCAACTGAAATGGTTACAAATATCCAGTATTTTGGAACATATTGATGTTGGATCATTTCTCTATCTGTACTGATACCTCTGTCCCACCTACAACATGTTACTAGCAGTAGGTGATTGCCAGAAAACCTCATAAGATCACTACTATTGGATCCTACCAAATGGAAGAAGGTGGTGATAGGACCTGAGCTGGACATCCATGTCCCCATTTGTCTCTGCCCCAGTATACAGCTCAGTCTCCGACCACTGACCACACCTGGGACATATGAAATGTTTTTCTTCTGTACATAAACACCCGTGTCCTTAATGTGCTTATTAAGATGTTTAGCAATCAGTAAATTTAATATCAATAATATTTTCCAACATGATATAATTTAACTACAACTTATATTGTTTTATATGTTTGACATTTTTAGCTCTTGTCTGGTGTTAAATATTCATTTTCAATATTTTTGTGATACCTGCACAGCCACCACAAGTAAGGGGTTAAACTTGCTCTAACCTGTTCAGTATCGGTTGGGAAGAGTTTAACCCCTCATATTACCGCTGGTGCTTTTATAAAAGACCAAAATCTTAGTGTAAACATCATTATAACTACGTATAAATAATCAGTCTTTAAAGGGCATGTCCACCCCCCAAACTAAACTTTAACCCATTACTGGCCCCACTGTGTAGTGTAAAAAAAATCCTACCTTACATCTCTGCTCCTTATGGTTCTTGCAGTGCCTGTTCAAGGTCCAGGAAACTGAAGAGTATGAGGTGTCTTCCTGTCCAAAAGGTTTCTGCCTCCTCCTTGTCCTCTGAGAGGACAGTGGCAACCCCTCCCTCCACCATCCGTTGCAGCCCTTCCACCTAGCGTAAATTTGTTTGGTTAAAATGTAGGTTACCCCTGCCCACCCCCAACAGCTATGTTAGTTTGTTTAAAAAAAAAGATTTAGAAACTGTACTTTACAGACCTTATTCCAGTGGCGTCCTCCATAGACGGCAGCCGCGTTCTGTGATCAGAACGCCAGGGGAATGAAGGCATGTAAGTACAGTCCTAAATCTTTTTTCCAAACTAATATAGTGGTTAGGGGTGGACAGGGTTAACTACCTCATTATAGCAAAAGTTAATTTAGACTGGACATGCCCTTTAAACACCCAGCCTGGATGGATCCACAACTGAAATATAGGACCAGCGTATCACCTTCCACAGATTAGGGTGGTGCTCTCATGGGTAATGTGACTTAGTCACCTCAAGAAAAAGACCCCAATGAGTCACAACACAAATGATAACATTTGTCGCTGATCACTATTACAAATCTACAAAAAATACACATACACAAATGGGATCCCTCTATTATACAAATACCTATAATACACTAAAAGCTACTTGATATAAAAGCCATTATGAAGATTTTAGGCATCCCCAAAGTTTAAACCCAGAGTTGAGAGAAGATTAGTATGTCCATTGTCCAATGTCCCATTCCCTTTCTAAATGGCTTAGTCACTTTCCAATGTAAGGGTGCAGGTTTCTTGATTCCAGGACTTTTAGAAGTTGAGGGATGGGTGCAGCTGCGTTAAAATTAATTGCCCACCCACAGCTTGGCCTGCTCAAACAATAGTAATAAAAGCAAAAGTCTTATATGCTGCTCAACCAATCAGGACTCACCCGGCTCTCTCTTACTCTTTAACACCTCGCTCTCTCCTATTGGCCACTGGATCTCCACTCTCATACTCTATGAACTCCATATACAGCACTGTCTCCTGTTATACTGAACTGACCAACACACGTTTTAACGCCACCCCACAGCCATTAGACTGACATTAGCAGGGGAATTTGGCAAATAAAGGCACTCATTGGCAGATATTGCAAAAAAAAATAAAATAAATAACAACACAGCCTGGTTTCTGGCATTTAAAAAACATTTATAAAAGGACCAGACAATAAATTAAATATTTATTCTGTATGTTAGTGGATCTTGTATACTGATCCCTGTAACGAACTTGGGACAACTTCTCTTGAGATAAATCTTGAAAATGAAATAAAATCATTATAAATGTATCGTATTTTTCACACTGATGTTGTTACTTTGTGATGTTTATTTTACCTTTAAAGCAAGGAAATGGAGGCAAGAAGGCAAATTGTTGGGATAGTCTCACGTGGAGGCGAGGCGTCTTATCGTTGGGTCATTAATTCTGTTTACCTCACTGGTGTAAAAGATGTCCGACATTTTCATCACTAACAACAATTCACGCAGGTTAGGGACGAGGCCTCCAAGTGTACGTTTGTCATCTGTATCATTCAAAGACCAGAGGAAGAGTAAACGTAACGGATGTGACCGATTCCCTGTACGATAAGGAACTACAGGATCTGTCTCAGTGTCTAGGTATGAACATTCTCTGGATTATTCACTGATATTACCCCATTTAGAGGTTTGTTTGTCACATTTGTCTTTTATTTCATTGCTGTCTAAACGTACATGGGGTCATCCTATACCAACAGTCTGGCTGGGCATGAAGGCACTTATATTTACTATGTGGGCTAGAAATGGGGGCAATCATATATTTATTATTCTGTGCAGGGTGAGGATGGGGCATCTTATATGTACCAGTCTGTGTGAGCTGGGCATGGGGGCACCTTATATTTACCAGTCTATGTGGGCTGACATGGGGGCATCTTATATGTACTAAGTTGTTTAGGATAGGCATCTTATATTTACAAGTTTGTGTGGGTATCTTATATTTTCCAGTCTGTATGGGCACTTATATTACCAGTTCACCAGACAGTGTTAAGACAACACTCCACTTGACCAGCCAGGGGGCATCTTATATGTACCAGTCTGTCTGTGCTGAGCATCTTATATTTACAAGTGTTGTGGGCATCTTATATTAACCAGTCTGTGCGAGGGCACAGGACACCACCCTGTGTTAAATCAGCCTCCTTTTCACCAGTCAGTTTTAATCGGTCCTCCAGTTCACCAGCCAAGTATCTCCACTAATAAATATGTAACAATCCGTATCCCGCTCTTTTGGCCCTTCCTATGACAGGTTCCAACCATGGCCATACTTCTTACAATGTATGCGCATGCCAACATATTTATTGGTGGAGATACTTTAAGTGAGCCCTCCAGTTACCGCCATTTTAAGTCATTTACAGTCCACAAGCCAGGTGGTTAGCCCTCCAGTTCACAGCCATTTTAAGTCATTCCTGCAGTCCCAAGCCAGTGTTAGGTTAGCCCTCCAGTTTACCAGCCAGTGTTAGTCAATCCACCACACCTACTGCCATAAGCCACGCCCACCCCCACAAGCCTTGCCCACTTTGAGGGCAACTTTAAATATTTGTTTCAGATCACAAAAAGGCTTAGGAACACCCCTGTATATGATTATTGTATTTTAAAAATGTAATTTTTAATTTAATTTCTCACCTGGGCAGGGAAAAAAGGTAATTGTGGTGATTGATGACCTTGATGACAGCAGTGAAGAACAAAAGGAAGAATCTTGCAGAATCAGCCAAGTATTGGAAGACTGCCCAGGACCTCTTTGTCTTCGTGAGGAAGAAAAGAAGTATCAACATCCCTTCCTGGTAGCTTCACAGAAATCAAATTCAAACAGATGGAGAAAACACTAAAGGGAAAGTCAGAAGAACATTATTGGATAGGTATAGTAAAATATAACTTTTGGTCGGGTGAGAAAAATAATAATTAAGGCAGCAAGGCCAGCTTGAAATATGAATGAGATGTTTGTACCCCCCTTAGCTATGGGTAAGACATGGTAAGAAGTGATTAGGGTGAATGACCTGGGATGAAGTTTGTGCTATTCACAGGTGGAGGTTTTGGACAAATATTCCCTACAAGCTTTGATCTCAGGTTTGGTCCATCACACAGCTAGAATTGTGTTTTCTGTATCTTGATATTATCTGTTACCTAGAAATTGGCCATCTTCAAGAAAGAAAGTGATGGGAAATATTCACAATTAGATCAGGAGAGAGTAATATTGTGTAATACACAAATAGTGATCATGGAGAGAGTAATAATTGTGTAATAGACAAAATAGTGATCAAGGAGAGAGTAAAATTGTGTATTACCAATTAGTGATCATGAGAGAGTAATAATTGGTAATACACAAAATAGTGATCAGGAGAGAGGAAAATTGTATGTAATACACAAAATAGTGATCAGGGAGAGAGTAATTGTGATACACAATTAGTGATCAGAGAGAGAGTATAATTGGTAATACAAAAATAGTGAACAGGAGAGAAAGTAATATTGTGTAATAGAAAAATAGTGATCAAGGGGAGAGTAATAATTGTGTATAACACAATAGTGATCATGAGAGAGTAATAACTGTTGTAATACACAAAATAGTGATCAGGGAGAGAGTAATGGTTGTGTAATACACAAAATAGTGATCAGGGAGAGAGTAATAATGTGAATACACAAATAGTGATCAGGGAGAGAGAGTATAATTGTGTAATACACAAATAGAGATCAGGGAGAGAGTAAAGTTGTAATACACAAAATAGTGATCAGGGAGAGAGTAATAATTGGTAATACACAATATGATCAGGGAGAGAGTAATAATTTTGATAACAATTAGTGATCAGGGAGAGAGTAATAGTTGTGTAATACACAATTAGTGATCAGGGAGAGAGTAATAGTTGGGTAATACACAAATAGTGATCAGGGAGAGAGGGGAGGAATTTTATTAATTGTTAATTTTCTAAATATGAATATATTTCTTTTATTCAAGCCTAAAAAAAATATATGCTTACAAAGAATACTCTCCCCGTAACTATGATTAAAGGACAAGTACAATTAAACAACATTATTTCAGCCATGTGCATGTGTTTTAAAGGTGCTCTACATCTCTTGAACTGCTACATAGCCTTGTAATATGTAGATTCACAACCTCCTAACATTTTATTTAAATTTGCCCAGTTTCTCACTGACTGCACACCATATGTATACCCTTCAATATTACCCCTTTAATAGTTACACTTATGCAACAACATAGTACAGCGGCAGGGGGAGGATAATGAAGTGAACCTGATCTTAGCACAGCTCTGTGTAATGTATTTTCAAATCACAACTTTAATAGTTTCACTTATAGAAATAACATGTACGAGCTGCAGGGGGATGATAATGAAGTGACCTGATCTTAGCACAGCTCTGTGTAATGTATTTCTCAATATCACAACTAATGGTTACACTTATAGAAATAACATAGCACAGCTCTGTACAATGTATTTCTCAATATCACAACTTTAATTTACACTTATAGAAATAGCATAGTACAGGGCTGCAGGGGAGGATAATGAAGTGAACCTGATCTTAGCACAGCTTGTGTAATGTATTTCTCAATATCACACAACTTTAATAGTTACACTTATAGAAATAACATAGTACAGAGCTGCAGGGGGAGGATAATGAAGTGAACCTGATCTTAGACAGCTCTGTGTAATGTATTTCTCAATATCACAACTTTAATAGTTACACTTATAGAAATAACATAATTCAGACTGCAGGGGAGGATAATGAAGTGAACCTGATTTCTCAATATCACAACTTTAATACGGAGTACAACTTATAGAAATAACATAGTTACAGAGCTGCAGGGGGAGGATAATGAAGTGAACCTGATCTTAGCACAGCTCTGTGTAATGTATTACTCAATCTCAACTTTAATAGTTATACTTAGAAATAACTAGTCAGGGATGCAGGGGGAGGATAATGAAGTGAATTGATCTTAGCACAGCCCTGTGCAATGTATTTCTCTATAGGGTCCCTAAGGTGAATGAAACCTTACAAATTATTCCGGATTTGATTTTTTGATATGCTCAATTACACTGACACTCTGACTTAGGGCCAACACCAGTATTTTTGTGCATTGTAGTGTGACCTCAGCTAGCCTTAGCTAGTGTTAGAATGAGATCCACTGAAATCCAGTGGGAGGAGACTTCTTACTATAGGATGAAATCCAGTGGGAGGAGACTCCTGCTATAGGATGAAATCCAGTGGGAGGAGACTCCTATATGGATGAAATCCAGTGGGAGGAGACTTCTTACTATAGGATGAAATCAGTGGAGGAGACTTTACTATAGAATGAAATTAGTGGGAGGAGACTCCTTACTATAGAATTGAATTTAGTGGGAGGAGACTCCATACTATAGAATTAAATTTAGTGGGAGGAGACTCCTTACTATAGGATGAAATCCAGTGGGAGGAGACTCCTTACTATAGAATGAAATTTAGTAGGAGGAGACTCTTTACTATAGGATAAAATCCAGTGGGAGGAGACTCCTTACTATAGGATAAAATCCAGTGGGAGGAAACTCCTTACTATAGGATAAAATCCAGTGGGAGGAGACTCCTTACTATAGGATAAATCCAGGGGAGGAGACTCCTTACTATAGGATAAAATCCAGTGGGAGGAGACTCCTTACTATAGAATGAAATTTAGGGGAAGAGGACTCCTTACTATAGAATTAAATTTAGTGGGATGAGACTCCTACTATAGAATGACATTTAGTGGGAGGGAATCCTTACTATAGAATGAAATTTAGTGGGATGAGACTCCTTACTATAGAATGAAATTAGTGGGAGGAGACTCCTTACTATAGAATTACATTTAGTGGGAGGAGACTCCTTACTATAGAAATACATTTAGTGGGAGGGACTCCTTACATATGATGAAATCCAGTGGGAGGAGACTCCTTACTATAGAATGAAATTTAGTGGGAGGAGACTCTTGTATAGAATGAAATTTAGTGGGAGGGAGACTCCTTACTATAGAATGAAATTAGTGGGAGGAGACTTCTAGTATAGAATAAAATTTAGTGGGAGGAGACTCCTTTCTCCTTTCCTTTGAAGTTAGTAGAGACATACGGTATGAATAAAAAGGGTGTAGTGCCCATTAACTGCGGTGAGACTAGAAAAAAAAGACATACTGTAAGGTGAGTGAAAAAGCCCTTTAATAAAAGACATGAGGCTTTCTATTAAATGCATTTGTGTTACTTTATTTCACAGTTTTCATTTCTGTGATTTCCTACAGGAGATAAACACAAACCCAGTAAGTATAATGTTTTTCCATTTAAGTTTTACTGGTTGGGGTGAACAATTCTTTGTTATAGTCCTCTACCACCGCTAGTAACATAGTAACATAGTAATTGAGGTTGAATGAAGACATACGTCCATCAAGTCAACTATTCACCTTTTTTTTTTTAAACCCTATTAACAGTTGATCCAGAGGTACAAAGGTAATAACTCAAGTGAGGAGGTGCTAGACTAGTCAGAATGATTGCAAAATATAGAGGAAAAAGCTACTAGTCTGCAACACTCAAAAAACTCAAAAAAGAGATATAGACAGACCAAATTGTGCAAATATACAAACATGTACTTTATTAATACCAGGGACCTATCAAAATCCATTAAAAACATCCGTGTGAACACTATATATACCTAATAGCATTCAACAGTAAATATCAAAAATGGGTGTTAAGTCTGTCAGTTCATCACTAAGCATCATGGGAAATCTCCATATACTCACGGCCCATAAATAGAGGTACTACATGTGTGGGAATCAGCAAACAGGTTAAAACCATGACCGGGCCGAAGTCTGGTAGCAGACAACATCCCCAATACTGCTCAACTTTCCAACACTGAGCAACATTGACAACACTGCCCAACATTCTCAATACTGCCCAACATTACAACAACTGAGCAACATTCCATACACTACCCAACATTCCAAACAATACCCACACATTCCAAACACACACAACATTCCCAATACTGCTCAACATTCTCAATACTGCCCAACATTCCAAACACTGAGCAACATCCAAACACTACCCAACATTCCCAATACTACTCAACTTTCCCAACATGAGCAACATTGAAACACTGCCCAACATTCTCAATGCTGCTCAACATTACCAACACTGAGCAACATTCCAACACTACCCACATTCCCAATAACTGCTCAACATTCTCAATACTGCCCAACATTCCAAACTGAGCAACATTGCCATGCGCCCAACATTCCCAACCACTGAGCAACATTCCAAACACTGCCAACATTCCCAATACTGCTCACATTCTCAATACTGCCCAACATTCCAAACACTGAGCAACATTCCCATGCTGCCCAACATTCCCAACACTGACAGTGTTTGGAATGTTGCTCAGTGTTGGGAATGTTGGGCAGCATTGGCAATGTTGCTCAGTGTTTGGAATGTTGGGCAGTATTGAGAATGTTGAGTCAGTATTGGGAATGTTGGGCAGTGTTTTGGAATGTTGCTCAGTGTGGGGAATGTTGGGCACATTGCAATGTTGCTCAGTGTTTGAATGTTGGGCAGTATTGAGAATGTTGAGCAGTATGGGAATGTTGGGTAGTGTTTGAATGTGCTCAGTGTTGGTAATGTTGAGCAGCATTGAGAATGTTGGGCAGTGTTGTCAATGTTGCTCAGTGTTGGGAAAGTTGAGTAGTATTGGGAATGTTGGGTGTGTTGGAATGTTGCTCAGTGTTTGGAATGTTGGGCAGTATTGAGAATGTTGAGCAGTATTGGTGTTGTGTAGTGTTTTGGAATGTTGGGTATTGTTTGGAATGTTGGGTAGTGTATGGATTGTTGCTCAGTGTTGGTAATGTTGGCAGTATTGAGAATGTTGGGCAGTTGTTGTCAATGTTGCTCAGTGTTGGAAAGTTAGCAGTATTGGGGATGTTGTCTGCTACCAGACTTCGGCCCGGTCATGGTTTTAACCTGTTTGCTGATTCCCACAGCATGTAGTCCTCTATTTATGGGCCGTGAGTATATGGGATTTCCCATGATGCTTAGTGATGAACTGACAGACTTAACACCCATTTTGATATTTACTGTTAATCTATTAGGTATATATATGTTCAGCACAGGATGTTTTTATGGATTTTAGATAGGTCCCTGGTATTAATAAAGTACATGTTTGTATATTTGCACAATTTGGTCTGTCTATATCTCTTTTTTGAGTTTTTGAGTGTTGCAGACTAGTAGCTTTTTCCTCTATATTTTGCAATCATTCTTGACTAGTCTAGCACCTCCTCACTTGAGTTATTACCTTTGTACCTCTGGATCAACTGTTAGATAGGTTTAAAAAAAAAAAAGAGTGAATAGGTTGGACTTGATGGACGTATGTCTTCATTCAACCTCAATTACTATGTTACTATGTTACTAGCGTGGTAGAGGACTATAACAAAGAATTGTTCACCCAAAACCAGTAAAACTTAAATGGAAAAACATTATCTTACTGGGTTTGTGTTATCTCCTGTAAAATACAAAGAATGAAAACTGTGTAAATAAAGTAACACAAATGCATTAATAGAAAGCCTCATGTCTTTTATTAAAGGGCTTTTTCACTCACCTTACAGTATGTCTTTTTTTTCTAGTCTCACCGCAGTTAATGGGCAACTACACCCTTTTTATTACATACCGTATGTCTCTACTAACTTCAAAGGAAAGGAGAAAGGAGTCTCCTCCCACAAATTTTATTCTATACTAAAAGTCTCCTCCCACTAATTTCATTCTATAGTAAGGGTCTCCTCCCACTAATTTCATTCTATACTAAGAAGTCTCCTCCCTAAATTTCATTCTATAGTAGGAGTCTCCTCCCACTGGATTTCATCATATAGTAAGGGTCTCCTCCCACTAAATGTATTTCTATAGTAAGGAGTCTCCTCCCACTAAATGTAATTCTATAGTAAGGAGTCTCCTCCCACTAAATTTCATTCTATAGTAAGGAGTCTCATCCCACTAAATTTCATTCTATATAAGGAGTCTCCTCCCACTAAATGTCATTCTATAGTAAGGAGTCTCATCCCACTAAATTTAATTCTATAGTAAGGAGTCTCCTTCCACTAAATTTCATTCTATAGTAAGGAGTCTCCTCCCACTGGATTTTATCCTATAGTAAGGAGTCTCCTCCCACTGGTATTTTATCCTATAGTAAGGAGTCCCCTCCCACTGGATTTTTCCTATAGTAAGGAGTTTCCTCCCACTGGATTTTATCCTATAGTAAGGAGTCCCTCCCACTGGATTTTATCCTATAGTAAGAGTCTCCTCCTACTAAATTTCATTCTATAGTAAGGAGTCTCCTCCCACTGGATTTCATCCTATAGTAAGGAGTCTCCTCCCATAAATTTAATTCTATAGTATGGAGTCTCCTCCCACTAAATTCAATTCTATAGTAAGGAGTCTCCTCCCACTAAATTTCATTCTATAGTAAGGAGTCTCCTCCCACTGGATTTCATCCTATAGTAAGAAGTCTCCTCCCACTGGATTTCATCCTATAGTAAGGAGTCTCCTCCACTGGATTTCATCCTATAGCAAGGATCTCCTCACTGGATTTCATCCTATAGTAAGAAGTCTCCTCCCACTGGATTTCAGTGAGATCTCATCTCACACTAGCTAGGCTAGCTGAGGTCACACTACAATGCACAAAAATACATGGTGTTGGCCCTAAGTCAGAGTGTCAGTGTTAATTGAGTACATATCAAAAAAATGCAAATCCGGAATAATTTGTAAGTTCATTCACCTTAGGGACACTATAGAGAAATACTTGCACAGGGCTGTGCTAAGATCAGATTCACTTCATTATCCTCCCCCTGCATCCCTGTACTATGTTATTTCTATAAGTATAACTATTAAAGTTGAGATATTGAGTAATACATTACCAGAGCTGTGCTAAGATCAGGTTCACTTCATATCCTCCCCCTGCACTCTGTAACTATGTTATTTCTATAAGTGTAACTACGTATTAAAGTTGTGATTTGAAATCAGGTTCACTTCATTATCCTCCCCTGCAGCCTGAATTATGTTATTTCTATAAGTGTAACTATTAAAGTTGTGATATTGAGAAATACATTACACAGAGCTGTGCTAAGATCAGGTTCACTTCATTATCCCCTCCCCTGCAGCTCTGTACTATGTTATTTCTATAATGTGATACTATTAAGTTGTGATATTGAAAATACATTACACAGAGCTGTGCTAGATCAGGTTCACTTCATTATCCTCCCCTGCAGCCCTGTACTATGCTATTTCTATAAGTGTAAATATTAAAGTTGTGATATTGAAGAATACATTGTACAGAGCTGTGCTATGTTATTTCTATAAGTGTAACCATTAAAGTTGTGATATTGAGAAATACATTACACAGAGCTGTGCTAAGATCAGTCACTTCATTATCATCCCCCTGCAGCTCTGTACTATGTTATTTCTATAAGTGAAACTATTAAAGTTGTGATTTAGAAATACATTACACAGAGCTGTGCTAAGATCAGGTTCACTTCATTATCCTCCCCCTGCAGCGCTGTACTATGTTGTTGCTATAAGTGTAACTATTAAAGGGGTAATATTGAAGGGTATACATATGGTGTGCAGTCAGTAAAAACTGGGGCAAATTTAAATAAAATGTTAGGAGGTTGTGAAATCTACATATTCCAAGGCTATGTAGCAGTTCATAGAGATGTAGGAGCACCTTTTAAAAACATGCAGCATGGCTGAAATAATGTTTGTTTATTGTACTTGTCCTTTATCATAGTTACGGGGAATTATTCTTTAGTAAGCATATATTTTTTTTAGGCTTGAATAAAAGAAATATATCATATTTAGAAAATTAACATTATATAAATAATTCGCTCCCTCTCTCCCTGATCACATTTGTGATTACACAACTATTACTCTCTCCCTGATCACTAATTGTGTTTACACAACTATTACTCTCTCCTGATCACTAATTGTGTATTACAAAATTATTACTCTCTCCCTGATCACTAATTGTGTATTACACAATTATTACTCTCTCCCTGATCACTATTTTGTGTATTACACAACTATTACTCTCTCCTGATCTCTATTTGTGATTACAATTATACTCTCTCCCTGATCACTATTTTGTGTATTACACAATTATTACTCTCTCCCTGATCACTATTTTGTGTATTACACAACCATTACTCTCTCCCTGATCACTATTTTGTGTATTACCAGTTATTACTCTCTCATGATCACTAATTGTGTATTACACAATTATTCTTACTCCCCTTGATCACTATTTTGTCTATTACCAAATTATTACTTTCTCCCTGATCACTATTTGTGTATTACACATATTACTCTCTCCTGATCACTATTGTGTATTACAATTATTACTCTCTCCCTGATCACTATTTGTGTATTACACATTATTACTCTCTCCTGTCACTATTTTGTGTATTACAATTATACTCTCTCATGATCACTAATTGTGTATACACAATTATTACTCTCCTTGATCACTATTTTGTCTATTACACATATTACTTACTCTCTCCTGATCACTATTTGTGTATTACACAATTTTACTCTCTCCTGATCACTAATTGTGAATACAATTTCCCATCACTTTTCTTTCTTTGAAAGATTGGCCAATTTCTAGGTAACAGTAATATCAAAGATACAGAAAACACAATTCTAGGCTGTGTGATGGAACCAAACCTGAGATCAAAGCTTGTAGGGAATATTTGTCCAAAACCTCCACCTGTGAATAGCACAAACTTTCTCCCAGGTCATTCACCCTAATCACTTCTTACTCCATGTCTTACCATAGCAAGGGGGGTACCAAACTCCATTCATATTTCAATGCTGGCCTTGCTGCCTTAATTATTTATTTTTCTCACCCGACCAAAAGTTATATTTTACTATACCTATCCAATAATGTTCTTCTGACTTTCCCTTTAGTGTTTTCTCCATCTGTTTGAATTGATTCTGTGAAGCTACCAGGAAGTGGATGTTGATACGTCTTTTCTTCCTCACTGAGACAAAAGAGTCCTTGGCGAGTCTTCCAATACTTGGCTGATTCTGCAAGATTCTTCTCTTTTGTTCTTCACTGCTGTCATCAAGGTCATCAATCACCACAATTACCTTTTTTTCCCTGCCCAGGTGAGAAATTAAATTAAAATTACTTTTTAAAATAAATAATCATATACAGGGTGTTCCTAAGCCTTTTGTGATCTGAAACAAATATTTAAAGTTGCCCTCAAGTGGGCAAGGCTTGTGGGGGTGGGCTGGCTTATGGCGTGGTGTGGTGGATTGACTAACACTGGCTGGTGAACGGGAGGGCTAACCTAACACTGGCTGTGGACTGCAGGAATGACTTAAAAATGGCTGGGGAACTGGAGGGCTAACCAACACTGGCTTGTGGACTGTAAAATGACTTAAAAATGGCTGGTGACTGGAGGGCTCACTTAAAAGTATCTCCACCAATAAATAGGTTGGCATGCCATACATTGTAAGAGAGTATGGCCATGGTTGGAACCTGTCATAGGAAGGGCCAAAAGAGCGGGATACGGATATGTTACATATTTATTAGTGGAGATACTTGGCTGGTGAACTGGAGGACCGAATTAAAACTGACTGGTGAAAAGGGGCTGATTTAAACACCGGGTGGTGTCCTGTGCCCTCAGCACAGACTGGTTAAATAAGATGCCCACAAACACTTGTAAATATAAGATGCTCAGCACAGACAGACTGGTACATATAAGATGCCCCCTGGCTGGTCAAGTGAGTGTTGTCTTAACACTGTCTGGTGAACTGGTAATATAAGTGCCCCAATACAGACTGGAAAATATAAGATACCCACACAAACTTGTAAATATAAGATGCCTATCCTAAACAACTTAGTACATATAAGATGCCCCCATGTGTCTAGCCCACATAGACTGGTAAATATAAGGTGCCCCCATGCCCAGCTCACACAACTGTACATATGATGCCCCCATCCTCACCCTGCACAGAATAATAAATATATGATTGCCCCCATTTCTAGCCCACATAGTAAATATAAGATGCCTTCATGCCCGCCAGACTGTTGTATAGGATGACCCCATGTACAGTTTGTAACAGCAATGAAATAAAAGACAAATGTGACACAAACCTCTAAATGGGGTAATATCAGTGAATAATCCAGAGAATGTTCATACCTAGACACTGAGACAAATCCTGTAGTTCCTTATCGTACAGGGAATCGGTCACTCCGTTACGTTTACTCTTCCTCTGGTCTTTGAATGATACAAGATGACAAACGTACACTTGGAGGCCTCGTCCCTAACCTGCGATGAATTGTTGTTAGTGATGAAAATGGGTCGACATCTTTTACACCAGTGAGTCAACAGGAAGTTAATGACCAACATAAGACGCCTCGCCCTCACGTGAGACTATCCCAACAATGTGCCTTCTTGCCTCCATTTCTCTTGCTTTAAAGGTAAAAATAAACATCACAAAGTAAACAACATCAGTGTGAAAAATACGATACATTTATAATGATTTTATTCATTTTCAAGATTTATCTCAAGAGAAGTTGAGTCCCAAGTTCAGTTACAGGGATCAGTATACAAGATCCACACTAACATACAGATAAATATTTAATTTATTGTCTGGTCCTTTTATAATGTTTTTTAAATGCCAGAACCAGGCTGGTTGTTTATTATTTATTTTTTTTTGCAATATCTGCCAATGAGTGCCTTTATTTGCCAAATTCCCCTGTGCAATGTCGTCTAATGGCTGTGGGGTGGCGGGTAAAACGTGTGTTGGTCAGTTCAGTTAACAGGAGACAGTGCTGTTATGGGTTCATAGAGTATGAGAGTGGAGATCCAGTGGCCAATAGGAGGAGCGAGTGTGTTAAAGAGTAAGAGAGAGCCGGGTGAGTCCTGATGGTTGAGCAGCATATAAGACTTTTGCTTTTATTACTATTGTTTGAGCAGAGCCAAGCTGTGGGTGGGCAATTAATTTTAACGCAGCTGCACCCATCCCTCAACTTCTAAAAGTCCTGGAATCAAGAAACCTGCACCCTTACATTGGAAAGTGACTAAGCCATTTAGAAGAGGGAATGGGACATTGGACAATGGACATACTAATCTTCTCTCAACTCTGGGTTTAAACTTTGGGGATGCCTAAAATCTTTCATAATGGCTTTTATATCAAGTAGCTTTTAGTGTATTATAGGTATTTGTATAATAGAGGGGATCCCATTTGTGTATGTGTATTTTTTGTAGATTTGTAATAGTGATCAGCGACAAATGTTATCATTTGTGTTTGTGACTCATTGGGGTCTTTTTCTTGAGGTGACTAAGTCACTTTACCCATGAGAGCACCACCCTAACATCTGTGGAAGGTGATACGCTGGTCCTATATTTCAGTTGTGATCCATCCAGGCTGGGTGTTTAAAGGGCATGTCCAGTCTAAATATAAACTTTTGCTATAATGTAGGTTAACCCTGTCCACCCCTAACCACTATATAGTTTGGAAAAAAAGATTTAGGATGTACTTACATGCCTTCATTCCCCTGGCGTTCTGATCACAGAACGCGGCTGCCGTCTATGGAGGACCCACTGGAATGAAGGTCTGTAAAGTACAGTTCTAAATCTTTTTTTTTTAACAAACTAACATAGCTGTTGGGGGTGGGCAGGGGTAACCACATTTTAACCAAACAATTTACGCTAGGTGGAAGGGCTGCAACGGATGGTGGGAGGGAGGGGTTGCCACTGCCTCTCAGAGGACAAGGAGAGGCAGAAACCTTTTGGACAGGAAGACACCTCATACTCTTCAGTTTTCCTGGACCTTGAACAGGCACTGCAGGAGAACCATAAGAGCAGAGATGTAAGGTAAGGATTTTTTTTACACTACACAGTGGGGCCAGTATGGTTAAAGTTTAGTTTGGGGGGGGACATGCCCTTTAAAGACTGATTATTTATACCGTAGTTATAATGATGTTTACACTAAGATTTTGGTCTTTTATAAAAGCACCAGCGGTAATATGAGGGGTTAAACTCTCCCAACCGATACTGAACAGGTTGAGCAAGTTTAACCCCTTACTTGTGGTGGCTGTGCAGGTATCCAAAATATTGAAAATGAATATTTAACACCAGACAAGAGCTAAAAATGTCAAACATATAAAAGACAATATAAGTTGTAGTTATTATATCGTTGGAAAATATTATTGATATTAAATTTACTGATTGCTAAACCTTTAATAAGCACATTAAGGACACGGGTGTTTATGTACAGAAGAAAAACATTTCATATGTCCCAGGTGTGGTCAGTGGTCGGGGACTGAGCTGTAATTACTGGGGCAGA
The DNA here is from genome assembly GCA_019447015.1 of Hymenochirus boettgeri. Classification (NCBI taxonomy): domain Eukaryota; kingdom Metazoa; phylum Chordata; class Amphibia; order Anura; family Pipidae; genus Hymenochirus; species Hymenochirus boettgeri. Next base: position 17,726 of record JAACNH010006086.1, read on the forward strand.
GACAATGGGGGACATGGAAGGTCCAGCTCAGTCCTATCACCACCTTCTTCCATTTGGTAGGGATCCAATAGTATGTGATCTTATGAGGTTTTCTGCAATCACCTACTGCTAGTAACAATGTTTTAGGTGGACCAGAGGTATCAGGTACAGATAGAGAAAGATCCAACATCAATATGTTCCAAAATACTGTATTTGTACCATTTCAGTGCCAAAATATATTTTAAGATGGAAACTTTGACAAGGCGGTGAATAGTTGCCAATGTGCTGCCCTGAGGTATAGTATATAAAGTAATTATACTTTACCCTAAAGGGGAACTGTGGTCTCCAAACAAGTTTATTTTAAATGAAAGGCCAGTTTCATACCTTTAAAACGAGCCATCAACCACCTCTCTACGTGCTGCACAGCCCAAAATATGAAGATCACTGATAAGAAAGTTAGGGGGTGGGAGGTTCTAAATCTGCAGTCAGAAATACTATACCTCCTCTAACCTGTGGTTGGCACATGCTCAGTGCATGTGCTCAGTGCATGACTGAAGGGTAGGAGGGGGGGGGGAGAACAGCAAAGCACTGCTTTTTTTAATTCCTCCCACTTGCTCACCCTTC
>JAACNH010006087.1:0-18324 GCA_019447015.1 Hymenochirus boettgeri
ATAATCCTCATCCTCCCGCTCCGCTTCCTCAAACTCAACATGGACAAGACTGAACTTGTCCTTTTCCCTCCACATGATCTGTTCCCCCCCCAGTCTTACTATTAATACTAACAACACACCCATATCCCCCATTTCCTCATGTCCACTGCTGGGAATAAGCTAATTCCGATCTTTCCTTCAAACCCCATGTCAATTCACTTGCCAACTCCTGTCAGCTCCAACTCAAAAACATCTCCCGCATTCAACCCTTCCTCTTGAATGCTACAAAAATCTTTGCCCATGCCCTAAACATATCTCGGCTAGACTACTGCACACACTCTCCTCTCTGTCAGTCCCTCCACTGGTTGCCCATCACGCAAAGATCCAGTTCAAACTGCTTACCTTATCCTATAAAGCACTATCCAACACAGCCCCTTCATATATCTCAGAGCTGATCCACTGAAATCCCAGTCCCGACTGCCTTAGTGCCATCTCTGCTTTATATCCTCCCGCTTCCTCAACTCAACATGGACAAGACTGAACTTGTCCTTTTCCCGTCCACATGATCTGTTCCCCTCCCCAGTCTTACTATTAATATTAACAACACACCCATATCCCCATTTCCTCATGTCCACTGCCTGGAATAATGCTAGATTCCGATCTTTCCTTCAAACCCCATGTCAATTCACTGCCAACTCCTGTCAGCTCCAACTCAAAACATCTCCCGCATTCAACCCTTCCTCTTGAATGCTACAAAAATCTTTGCCCATGCCCTAAACATATCTCGGCTAGACTACTGCAACACACTCTCCTCTCTGTCAGTCCCTCCACTGGTTGCCCATCACGCAAAGGATCCAGTTCAAACTGCTTACCTTATCCTATAAAGCACTATCCAACACAGCCCCTTCATATATCTCAGAGCTGATCCAGCGATATCGTCCCAGGTGCAACCTGCTCCCACAACGATTTCCTCCTCTCTATCCACCCTTGTCACCTCTTGCCCGCATTCAGGACTTTGCTCCTGTTGCCCCTCTGCTCTGGAACTCCCTTCCTCCGTCTGCCATCACTCACCATCCCTTAATACCTTTAAATGTAACCTTAAAACCCACCTCTTCAGCAAGCATATAACCTGGCCTAGACACCTCTTACTACCCAATAGATCCAACCTGCCTTTCACACTCACTGCCAATCTACAGCCTACCGATTCCCACAACCTATATTATTTCCACCCCCATATCCCTAGACGTAAGCTCTTTGGACAGGGTCCTGTTTCCTATTGTATCATGGTATTGCTGTAAGAAACTCATCTCTCTGTTACTAAAATTATGTATACCTGTGTAGTAATATGTATGACTTTGTATAACTGTATTAACCTGTATGTATGTACATGTATACTAGTATTGTAAAGCGCCCACGGAAGATGTTGGCGCTATATAAATCCATTATATAATAAAATAAATAATAAATGTAGTCTATTGTGCATGTCCCAATAATGACATTTAGCAGTGCCTGAGAGCCTCTGAGCATCTTCTTTTCTCTTTGCTATATGTGTTTATGATTGTGCAGAAGCCCAATATTGTACAATCAATGTTCCTGCCCAGTGACCCACCTCAAAATAATGTCTTCAATGTGAATTATCTGGATCAGATCTTTGAATGGTTGTTACAATAGTAACATTTATCTCAAGAAGTATGGGGATTCCTGTCTTCCGAGTGCTATTGCTGAATAAGCTAGTGGTTCTCAAACTGTACACACTTGGCAATACAATTTATTTTTGAGGCACAAAAAATAAATGTGTTCTTGATGTTCTACTTAAAGGATAACGGTATTGCCTTAATGCACAATTCTGTCTGCCATAACTGTCACTCAAAGCTAGCATGCAAGAAAACACTTCTCCACCCACCTTTGATCAGCTTGATTATGTACTGTATCCTAGCAACAGACATTTCAAGTTTGTTTGACTGGCAGAGGAGGAGGAGAGAGGTTTGTACTAGACATTCCCACTAGCCAATGACAGTGTTTGTGTTACCAGGGCCCTGGGCCATCTAGGGGCGGGCTTTTACCACTCATCTTTTCTGTGTGATTCCTAAGGGAGGGCAGCATGGCTGTTAACGTTTGTAAGTGATGTCAGCTGCTGGAAGTGTGGACATGTAATGGGGTGATGTTATTTTTTTGGTATTGTTGTCCTTTAAAGATGTAATTAACCTTTTTATGCACTTTACACTACATTCAAACCGGATTGTGGGCAAGCTAACACAGGCACTTGTCTGGGGCCCATTCACTGGGGGCCGATACAGGTCATAGTCCATAAGATGTCATTGGTAGTTTAGTGAACGAGTGCATGTACTCAACACTACATACAACATCCCATGGTTGGGTGATTTGCTGCCCTCTTTGGTCTGCTGGGGGATTGCACCTACAGCTGCTGCTGCTCCTTGTAAAGCCACGAGGTAACTGTTCTGAGTCTGCTTGTGCTGCTGCTAAGGTAGGCAAGAAATTCCTTCCCACATACACACATAATATTAGATAATTTTAAGTCTGCCCCTTATGTTCTGTGTCAGTCTCAGGCTGGCAGCGGCTGAATATGTAAAGAACAGGAAAACAATAGAAAACAAACACACCTAGAAAGGGCAATCAATTACATCTAACCTGCACAGAGTGATACAGGTAACCCACCCCTCCCGCGACTCACGGGATACTCCAGCATTCTGGGGTGGTCTCCCGCACTCCCACAAGACAACCCCAGACTCCAGCACAGAGAGGAGTCTCTAATCTCTCCTATCTCTCTGCCAGCCCCTTTTGGCCGCTACGCCCCTGGAACACCCCTAACCCACCTCCCTCCACCCCTTGGGCCGCTAACTCTGCCTCCACCCACCCCCTAATGATGTCCACAAATGTCATGCCCCTCCCCATGCCCCCACCCCCAAAGCCTCAAATGGCAGGGTGGGATGTCTAGTGATTCAGAGTAGAAACCAGCTGTACAGTAGGTATCTAAGGCAAAATTAATTGTTAATGTAAAATTAAAGATATTGTTGGTTCCCATCTGATGGAATCTCTGGATAGTATGGAGAACATCCATTGCATTGTTGCGCTTTGTAGGAGGGACCCAAAACCAGCATTTTTTATTTTTAAAGTTAAAGCTGCAATACAAAATTTTTAAGACGAATGGTATACACTAAAATGCCAAGCAGGTGGTCAACTACCACAGGAGCATCATCTTTTTTCCTCTACCATTAAGGGCTAGGCCACACCAGCTCGTTTTTAACACAATACGATTGCTAGTGTCTGACAGTTGTACTGGCCACACTAGTTGTGCTGGGGTCCGTTGCGCTGCAATCCGATCCCCAAAAATGACAGGGATCGCAGTGCAAGCGGGCACCAACAAGCACAAAGTGCGTGCTATGCGCCATTTACGTGCTTAGTGTGGCTTCTGCCGAAAACAGTTCCCTGCCATGGAAAGCTACAATAGATGAAGTGCCCCATTTAGTTTTGCGATGGGGCAGTGATTCTAGTTGCACCACTGATGTTCAATGTTTTCTGTTTGGGAATGAAAATGGTTTATGGATTTTATATAGTTATGAGGGAAAACTGCATTGTATTGGGAGGGATTTACTGCTTATTTCTGATTGGGCTTTTGGGGAATTTCACCTTTAAAGGGCATGTCCACCCCCAAAAACTATAATTTCTCCACTACTGGGCCCACTCTGTAGTGTATAAATCCTTACCTTACATCCCAGCTCCAAATGGTTCTCCTGTAATGTCCCTACAAAGTCCAGAAAACTGGCCACCAGGAGCAGTGCAGGGAGGGAAATTGTTTCCGCCTCTGAGATGTCCTCTCAGAGGTTTTTGGCTTGCTCAGAGCAGCCCTCCCACTCCCCCTCCCATTTTCATCTCCCTCCCCCTCCCTTTTCATCTCCCTCCCCTATGGTAAATCCCTTTTATATATTGTAGTGCTTCCTCCCCCAGCCCCAACCGCATTATTATTATGTTCAGAAACTCCCCAATCTTTACTTACCTTCCCTCTATCCTCCGGTATTATGAACTGCCGGCAGCCGCTTCCGTGATTGGTTGCTACGTCACGGAACCCAGCTGCCGTTCCTGCCCCTGCTTGCAGTTTTCATGCAAGCAGACGGGGGGGGCCTGCGGTGGAGGATAGAGGGAAGTAAAGAAGGCGGGAGTTTTGAACATAATAATAATGCGGTTGGGGCAGGGGGAGGAACCTTACAATATATGAAAACTTAGAAAAGGGGTGGACATGCACTTTAATATAGCTATTTTCTTTTATACAATAAGCATATCACATAGTCCTTTACAATTAGTTTAACCATTCACATAACACTGGCCTGAAGAGTTTACATTTAAGTATCTTATCACCGGAATGGTCAAATACTTGGAGCCAAGTAATCAATGCAATGCTCATTAAAGTGCTGGTTCTGTGTAAAAAAAAATATTTAAAATCATATTCTATCATCCTTTTGCTGGTCAGTAATAAACTGATATTTCAGGTTCTGAAATGGTCCTTCTTTCCAGGATGTTCCCAACAGTAATTTCTACTGATTGGCTGTTGATGGGTTAAACATGCTTAGATATAATTTCATACCTGGATTACTGTCACCTTCCTGTTTCCCCCTGTTCCTGGAATCTATGTAGAGACTTCCCATACCTTCACAATTAAGTCTTCAAAATAATTAATAGACTTCAAATAACTCTGCTGCAAAGCCCTACACATCTTTGCTGTCCTGTTATAATGTTAATATGCCCTTTGTGCCAGCTTCTGCACAAACCCCAAAAAACACTGCAGCCTAATGCCCAAAACCATTAAACCATAACGGGACAACTTTCGAATTGCCGATTGTATTTTTGAACGTTCAAGGTTATTTTCGAATGTATGATCTTCAAAAAATACGATCGGAAACTTGAAAGTTGTCCCCAATCGTATTTTCAAGGATTTTCGAATGTTCAAAGTTATTTCGAAAATTATTGAAAATAGCTTCTTACATTCGAAAATCTTTGAAAATTTGTTCCGAAGTCCGAAATCCGGTCGGTATCTTTGTGTCAAACCCAGATCCCATATCTACATCGTAGTAGTAAGATCTTTGTTCTTGAATGGCTCCTTGGTCACAACACATTTTTTTCCATTATAAGTGAAGGATTGACATTTAATCAGATCCTTCTACTACAAATTTTTTCTGACTAGGGGACAGATAAAATAGTAAGGCGACTGAATTAGCTAAACCTTGGCAATACAAAAAGGCCTTTTTAACTTTTTCTTTAATCTACTAAGAGGAAAAATGAATACAATTATTTATCATCTAATAGTAATTCTAACTTGTATGAAAACGAGAATTTAAAGGAACTTAAGTCACCAGATAATATTGCCCCAAATTGACAGAGCACATTCGAAATATTAACAACAGTAGCATTGGTGTACAGGTCTGTAGACCTGTTTCCGTGATCACACATATGTAAGTAAAGGTGCACACAATTAGCTGTTTAAAACAGCCTGCAGGTCTGGTATTGGTGTTTTATAGAGCTGATCTCGCACAACTTTACTTACATACACATAAGCAGCTATTTAAAAACAGCTGATTGCCGTACCAGGTCTGCAACAAAGGGGGCTGGTAAGAAGAACTTGCAGGGGGGCCCAAGCCACTTGTAGTTTTGATTCTGTACAACAAGCGCATCTCAAATCTCCCTTTGCTGTGGCTGTTTTGTAAATTTATGAAATTACCCTGTGAACACTAGGGTTCAGCTCCCATAATCCACTTTGTTTTGAATGTAGTATACTTCACATACTCTCTATCACACAGCAGATCAAAAAAAATCTTGAAGCTGACAGACAATCATATTTCAGCACAGAGACCTGTCTCTGTTAGGCACAGATCTTGTTACAGCAATTTTTACCACAACACCTTCCTTTGCATTTAATAAAAAATCAAAAGTATCTTTGCAGTTTATTTCCAATCAAGAATTTATTCCGAAAAAAATTAAAAGTATGGGGATTTGAACATGTAACCTATTGGTCTGTGTGTTTTAAAGTAAAGCATTAGTTCACCAAGCCACTAGAGCTAACATTAAGAAAACAGGTGCATTTAAAGGGTTTTATATTTTGCTAGGAACAGAATGGAAGCTATCCTGAAAATAAACTCAGGGTAACAGCAGCTTTCAAAGTCTTACTAGGGACTTCCGTATTGGTGTGGAGTCTTCTGTATAAAAATGTGCATAGGGCCAGTCAATACTGGGTTAGGGGGCATGTCCAATATGTGCACATACTCTCAAGACTACATGGACTTAGTTGTTACTGGCATTACCATGGATGCCTTCTTACTGGTTTTGTTCTTCTATAAAGTACATTTTAATTAAATCCTTCAGAGTAGATGTATTTTAAATGGTTATCTTATGTAGTGATCACTTTTCACTGTTCACTTTTCTGCTCAGGTAAAAATGTGTCCTGGATTTGGAAAACAATTAACCATAGCATTCCTTGGACTTCATATTTAAAAGAGTTTTACATTCAGGTAAATGAAAGATAGATGTAATAAAGCTCATCACTTGGCAGTAGAAGATATGATATAAGAGGGCAATAACTGGAATTACAAATATCGAGAGGGAAATATAGAGTATAGAAGGGAACTGTTAGATTTTACTAGAACTAGAGCAATAATAGACTTGATCAAAAATAGTTATACTGGAAATATTGCAGGAAATATAAAACGAGTCCCCCAAGTGTCAGTCCCATATCATATTTTCTGTTTTACATAAGGGATACAGAGATGGCATGCTCCACTTTAAATGTTGTGTGTAATAACCACATGTTATTATCCCATTACTGTTAACTTCCTTAAGCACTATGTTTCCCTAATGCCTTTTAGCAGTTTTTCATAATTAGGCATTGTAAGGCTAGTTCATACTGTGGTAAATGTGTCAGACATGGAGCTTATTAGATGTGCGTAGCTTGGGCTAGAAGCCTGACACACAACATAGAAAAGGAGGATCAGTGGACAAATGAACAACAGTGGGAATAAAGTTCGTACACACTGCGCGATCGCAGGTCCCGACCCGCAGTGCACGATGTATATGAATAACGTTTCACACGAAAATACGGCCCATGTGTAGGCTCTTATCACAGCAAATGGACGTCATTTCGGACAATAAAGGGCCCACACACAGGCGATTATCGGCCAAAACAGTCGTTCGTACAAATCGTGCGTCCAGGTTGGACCCACGATTGCACTGTGTACGAACATTTAGTTGCCTAGGTGGCCTTGGGCAGGGTTTGAGCAGGTGCTAGACAGGGTTGGAGGTGGGAGGCACAACCCATATTACATGTCCCAGGTGATGCCATGTGAACAAAGCTAAGCTGTCAGCGAAGTAGCAGTGGTTGAACACCTGATTAAAGTTCCTCTACATGATGGATGACAACCTGAAAGTTTTCATACTTTTGACACACATACACACACCTACATACTACATGTAACACTATATCTTCTTAATAATTAATGAACAAATGTAAAGTTTTTGTGTCATTTGTTAATTGGATTCTCTTGTTTTGTTTAGGGCTTCACATAAATGTTTTTTATAGCAAAACACAAAAAAATTCTGCTTTTAGTTCATACAATACTACTACAATCAACCAGAAGTTCTTTTAAGGGAACTGTGATCTCCAAACAGGTTTCTACCTTTAAAATGAGCCATCAACCACATCTCTACATGCTGTAAAGCCCAAGTATGAAGAAATCAAAGTTAAGGTTCGTATACATATGTTATCACGGGGGCCGACCCGCGGCGCATGATGTGTACAACGATGCTGATCGGTGCTCTGCCGAATGAACAACCATTTCGGCCGATAAGTCCCATCCACGGGCTGATTATCAGCCAAAATGCTTGTTCGTACACATCGTGCTGCACGGTCGGGACCCGCAATCGTACCTGTGTACGAACTTAGGGGGTGGGAGTTTCTGAATCTGAGGTCACAATACGTTTCCCCCTCCTAATCTGCAGTTGGCACATGCTCAGTCAGGAGAAATCAGAAGAAACCAGGAAGAGATTGATTTGCAGTGACTAAAGGAGGACTGAAGGGGAGGTGCACAGCCGCAGCAGGGAGTGTGTAAATTTTTTGTCTCTATTTTTAATGCCTCCCATACAGGGTGGGACTGTCACATGGTTTAGAGCAGGAAGCAGGAAGTGCAGGAGATCTGGTGATGCTGCTACTATACCACACATAAGTGTAATATCTTCAAGCTATATAAAATAAATATGAAAGTAAATTGCAAAAATACCCAGGAGAGTAATTCTGTGAATTTAGTTAAAGTTCATTTTGTACCACAGTACCCTTTAGAATAAACCAAATTAATTGTGCATGACCTGCACATCGAATCAATATCTATTGTGTGATTACCTATCTAACTTATGGTCAGCAGATGATAAGAAACCCAACTGATAAGAAGATATATAGCTCTTTGTGGCTCATGAACCCCCCTTCTCCCCCTCTTACTTACCTTTTACATACGAGCCATATATGCATTAGTTTTACTACTGTTTTTCAACTGTTCAGTTGAAAACAGTTTACGGGAAGGATCAGGGAGAGGTGGGCACAATGTTAATTGAGCAGTAAAAAACAAAGTGGAGTATCCTGATGACTGCCATGAAAACTTTCAGGTCCTATTGAAGTGCCACCTGTATTTCCTATGTATGAGTTACACTGAGGATCAGCAATAGCAGAGTGCAGCAATAGCAGAGATACAATTTCATGCATGTACTTCCTCTTATGCAATGTTTAATGATGAATTGTTTTGATTATTACGAGTGTCAGGGCAAACATCATCAGGTCAGCAATGTTGTCACATGTGAGTTCAAATGTTTATTCCTTTATACAGCTTGAATCTCATGAAATATCATTGAACTCACATGCCAGTTACTGCTTTCCCATACTTTCCCAACAAAATAGCTCTATGAGATAGATCTGAGATACTTCTGGACAGACACAATGAAAGAAAGCTATGGACTCAAACAAGCAAAGGTACTAGTTCCTTATTGTATAGTTGTATGTATAGTTTTATTATAAGCGCCACTTGGGGACGCATGCTGTACAGTCACGAAATCAAATAATCATACAACTATGATTACTATCATTGTGACCAGTATAGTTATATATGGATTATCTGAATGGACAGTAAAGAAAACAAGGATTTTCCTGAAATAATTATTTGGCATTTAGATTACTACAGTAAATACTGTCTTATCCAAAGACCTAACCCTAGACCTGATTGTAATACTCTAAAGCCATTTCCTATAAATCTAAAACCCAAATGTTTCCAGCCTTAGTTGTGTATGCGGCATCCATCCCAGATAACTGAAATATATATCCATATTATATATAGAATTATAATATATATAATTATTTTATATTATTTTTACCCATGATGACCGCCTGCTGATTAGAGGCTGAACGTGTAGGTGATTAGATCCTGCATATGTGAATAAACTATTGCTTTAAAACCTCGAGTGCTCTGTAAAATAATATATTTATTAGATTTTTATATTATTTTATATATATATAAAAAAATTCTTTATATATATCTTTATTATATATAATATCATATATACTAGAAAAAATGTGGCCTGTTGTGCACAGTGGAATTATGTTGTATGTTTTGCTAGTAATTATTTTTATTGAAAGCTGGGGTCATGCTTTCAGTGATTCCAACCAAAGTGCAAACATGCAAGTGATTTGTGATGTGTCGCCTCTCCCTTAGCTATAGCTGGTTAAGCTGTAGGGGCCAGAGAGGCTACTAATCCCTTTGCCAGTCGGTATCAAGATCCATTCTGAACTTGTTCTCCTCCTTTCCGCTTCCAGCAAGTATCCAGGGAGGCTCTGAAAGTGCTAAACAGGACCCAGGCAATCCACCAATACATGATCAAACACACACATACCCTCCCATTTTATTGTCCTGCCAGCCAGTCCAGGAAATCTGCCACAACAATGCACATTCTAACTAAACAGCCAATTGGACACCTGAGACCTATAACAGGATCCAGATTAACATGGTAGGTATATATTTATTAGTATTAACCACAGCAGGCTCCAGATCTACAATTATTATGGGGTTAGGATAGAACACAGGATAGTGATTAGCTATAAATATTGGGGAGAATTTTTAAAAAGGAGCTAATGCTCCCACAGAGTATAAAATGAAGTAGAGACTTCTTATAACAGAAGATACCTCACGACCTCATGTTTATTCATTATAACATGCTCTAATATATAACATATAAACCATATTTCTCACTTCCAAAGAAATGGGTAGGGACATGCAAAGTATCTCATTTATTGCCTGTAGCTAAGGGCAATGTCTAAATGTAATTCATTCTAATGGTATAGAGAAGGGGATTGAACTTGGGACCTTTCACATTTTTGAAAACTACAACTCCCAGCATTTCTGTTCTCAGTTTCTGTTAGCAGTTCTTCTTTATGTCTATTGGCTAATGAATGGATTAAGATGCAATACAGTGTAATGATTATAGCATGGGTGTTGACCTTTTCACATGTTTAAAACTACAATTCCACATTCCCTGGTTGCACAGATTGGAAATAGTATTTTTCATACACCTGGAATAAAGCCTTTTATGACTTACATACTTAAAAGCCCAATGCTTCAGTGATTCTTATCCAAAGATTTGAACATGCAAGTGATTCATCTGCCCTTCTACCAAAGCACTATCCAACACAGCCCCTTCATATATCTCAGAGCTGATCCACTGAAATCCCAGGTCCCCGACTGCCTTAGTGCCATCTCTGCCTTTTCAGTGATCAGCTCTGAGATATATGAAGGGGGTGGTTGGATAGTGCTTTATAGGATAAGGTAAGCAGTTTAACTGGATCCTTTGCGTGATGGGCAACCAGTGGAGGGCACTGACAAGAGAGGAGAGTGGTGTTGCAGTAGTCTAGCCGGATATGTTTAGGGCATGGGCAAAGATTTTGTAGCATTCAAGAGGAAGGGTTGAAGCGGGAGATGTTTTTGAGTTGGAGCTGACAGGAGTTGGCAAGTGAATTGACATGGGGTTTGAAGGAAGATCGGAACTAGCATATCCCAGGCAGGGGACATGAGGAAATGGGGATAGGGTGTGTTGTTAGTATTAATAGTAAGACGGGGAGGGGAACAGATCATGTGGACGGGAAAAGGACAAGTTCAGTCTTGTCCATGTTGAGTTTGAGGAAGCGGGAGGATATAAAGGCAGAGATGGCACTAAGGCACGTCGGGGACCTGGGATTTCAGTGTAGGTTGATCTGGGGCAAAGATGTAAATTTGGGTATCATACGCATACAGTGTGATACTGGAACCAAATGATCTAATGAGTTGTCCAAGGCCATAGGTGTAGATGGAGAAAAGAAAGAGGACCAAGTACTTAGCCTTGCGGGAGCCCCACAGGGAGGAGGGAGGAGTGGAGCTAATTCAAGAGTGGGAAACACTGAAGGTCCTACCAAGAGAGATAGGAGGATAGCCAAGAAAGTGCAGTGTCTTGGATACCGAAAGGAAGCCAGGATCTGAAGAAGTAGGGGGTGATAACAGTATCAAAAGCAGAGGACAGATCAAGACAAATGAGCAAAGAGTAGTGACCTTTAGATTAGCACTAAGTAGATAATGGTTATTTTAGTGAGGGTTGTTTCCATGGAGTGGTTAGGGCGGAAGCCTGACTGGTCAAAGAGAGAGTTAGCAGACAGGTGACTGACCAGGTCAGCATAGACATGTCTTTCCAGTAGTTTGGAAGCAAATGGGAGAAGGGAGACAGGCCGGAAGCTGGAAAGAGCAGACGGGTCGAGGGAGGTTTTTTTAATATAGAGGATACCACAGCTGTTTAAATGAAGAGGTAAAAATACCAGGGAGGTAGGACAATTAAAGAGAGAAGTTAGGGATGGTATAAAGGAAGAGGAGAGAGGTGAATAAGATGAGAGGGAATGGGGTCAAGGGGTGGTGAGATGTGTCCTGGATAGGAGAGATAGAGTCACTGTCCTGTAATAGTGGTGTCTCGTAGGGTACAGTTAAAGGGATTATCGAATGAAGGGAGGTTAGCTGGGGCAGTGGTAGAAGTTTGAAGCTGTAGGGAGGAGCTAGGGTGTACAGGAAAACCATTTCGGGTGTTTACATTTTTCTGTGAAATATGAGGCTATTTTATCCGATAAGCAGGGTAGGTGGAGGAGGTGGGAACAGAGCGGGAGCTGAATATTTTAAGAGCTGTTGGGGTTATGGGAGTGGTGGATATAAGTGAAGAGAAAAAGGTTGTTTTGGTTAAAGATAAAGTACCTCTGATCTGTAATGGGCACTTTTAAATTCAAGAAGTCTCTATTTTTGTTAATCTGCGCCAGCGTCGTTTGGCTATAAAGGATTGCCTTTTTAAACTTTTTAATGATCCGTACAGTAAGCCAGGTTGTAGGTTCTTGCGACTAAGGCGATGGGTGGAAAAGGGAGCAACAGAGTCAAGGGCATTGGAAACTGTGGCATGGTAGTGGATGGCTGCAAGATCAGGGTCAGAGAAGGAGGACAGGAGATAAGTTGTTGGAGGGGGACAGAGAGCGAATGGGGGTTGAGATTATGCAGGTCCTTGCATCTGTACATTTGTTTGTTAGGGGTTACGGCCGGGGGATATGACACAAGATTAAATTTGAGAAGACGATGATCGTATGAGGAAGGAGAGAGTTGGAGAAGTTAGATACGGAGCAGAGGCAGGTTAAGACCAGATCCGTGTGTGTCCATTAAAATGGGTTGAGCAGAGGACCATTGAGCAAGGCCAAGGGAGGAGGTAAGAGAGAGAGTGTTAGTGGCAGCCGAGAGTGTTGGTATCGATGGGGATGTTAAAATTCCCTAAGATAATTGAGGGGAGTTCAGTGGATAGAAAGTGGGACAACCAGCAGAGAAGTGGTCAAAGAAAGTAGTGGTTGGGCCGGGTGGTCAATAAATAACTGCAATCTCTAGGGGTGTGGGAGAGTAAACATGGACTGAATGGAGCTCAAAAGATATACGGGAGTGGGCTGGTAAGGGTGCGATGGGTTTGAGTACAGCGCATTCATCAGGTGCTATTAACAGGAAGTGATCACAACTCATTTCAAACACATGATATCTTGTGTGCAATCTCCTTGGTCCTTTTTTCACCTGTGTCTCCCTGGGTTAAGAACCAGTAAAACAAGAATTTACTTTTAGCATATCCTAGGAATTTTAAAAAGCCCCCTGTATAGTTAAATTAACCCTCCTTCACTGCCTGTTCCATTAAGGATTGCAAATTATTTCCATTTCATGTTAATGGGAATTATTGCCGTTTTATCAAAAAGCCTTACCTTACAACAATACTCTAACAGATGTGTGGCAACCCTTACCCCTTTTTTAGATAATGAAGGAAGAGGGTATTTCTGCTAGGGGCAAGCAAATGTCATGTATATAAACCCACTGTTTTCATTGTGTTTTCAAGTATTTGTACTACATTTTCAATTATTGTGTTACAGCATGGTATAAATACTGAAACTAGTTTGTGTCACTATATAGTGCTGAACTACAGTTTTATATCTAAATTATGCATGTATTTTCAGTATACAATAGTGCATATCTCAGCACTAAATCATTAATCTATGCATCTAAACAGAGAATGCTGGCAAAGTAATGTGTGTTTGCTTTTAGCCCCTTGATACCAGGAGGCTGCGAGTGCAGGTTTCTGATCTCATTACTAATGATTCTTTAATTAAACCTGAGACTGATCTATTTGAGCTTAATGCTTGGATGTCTGAAAGGGCAGAATAAAAAGCGAGAGAGAACAGAGGGTCCTAGACAGCAATCTTGGACTCCCTTGCTATTGGTTAATAAAAAATTTAAAAAAAAGATAATCCCTGAACCACGGTAGTCCAGTACCCCAGGGACAGGGTGGTTGCAGTAATTGCAGTTCAGCCACCATCCCTGATTTATATGGATTTTTTCTCAATTTTTTGAGCCAACCATTGCATCATTACTTAGGGCTCCCTCTTGCTTCCGCAACTTGCTGCCTTCCTGTTCTATATTTGGGATGAACAATGAAACTTTTAGTGTCACAGTCACAGTGTCCAGTGTCACAACCAAGTGCAGTGCTAATCATATGATAAAATTAGTTTATACCTTATCTCAAATATCATTCTGTTTATCCAGAAGGCTTGTTAAGCTTGTTTACCAGGTCTACCAATTCCTCAGAAAGCATTTATTTCCCTATGTTGTCGGTTTTGAAGTCCTACTTGTCTCATGATATGGAAGAGCCCTTTATATATTGTTTGATAAGTTGTGAATAACTTGTTACTAGTATGTACCATAATGCATTTCAAATCAGAGGAAACCAAACACTATCCCACACTGTAATGAAAAGTTTAGCTTGAGTTGTTACACAGATGTAAGAAGAGATAAATGAATACATTATTTGGTGTTTAGTTTAGCACAATAGAATCTCATCTCACAGGTCCTGGAAATGTGTGAGTATCATTAGTACTATTTTGGAGGCAATAACTTTAACCCCCTGTCTACCACAGTTAAGAAATCCAGACAATATTTTGGAAATGTGTATACATTAACATAATAAAACAAATAGCAAAACAATGAAAATAAAGAAGTGTAAATTTGATAATAAAATGAAAAGATATAGAGCTGATAAACGACTCCCCATAGGTGACTTCTGAGCGGTTCAAGGAGCGCCTGGGTGGACAGCTTTGTCTCAGCTGGAGGTGCATGTGAAAGGGAAAGGGAGGATTTCAGCCCTCCTACAGTTGAATGCTCCTGGGCTAGAACTGTCACAAGCTACTCATCCCTTCCTCCTTACTAACCTCTACATTCAGCAATCAAAGCTGTGTGCTCACTTCTGGATGCAAGAGAATCCAGGCACAGAACAAGGCTGCTCTCTGTTTTACTCCTATAGTCACGAGTCAAGGGAAAGTAATTCCAAATCATTAACCCTTTTCCTTTCAGCCAGGACATTCCCTGTACTGACAACAACAACAGCCCGGTTTGTCCTGAAACAAGAGGGCAAATCTGTAAGAACCTTGTATTACAGTGAAATGAACAGATCTATAGTGATAAGTGTGTGAGGTGTGATAAATCATTTAAATGTGAACTGCTAGCAGGACAATGTATCTACATGCGTCCCCACCTATCAAACTGTATATTGGATGCACTGACAACAAAAGCCCACCATTAGATATTAATGATGTGAAACCGAAAATTTTAAGTGATCCCAAGTCAATAGGAGCAGAATTTTGGGATTTTTACAATGATGTGACCCCCATCAGTTAAAAACCCAGTGTGAGGAACTAAACCACAGGGTCCTCACCCCTGGATCTTGCTTTTAAGGCTCCTCTGCAGAGCGTACCTTACCACCATTGATTAATACAAGGAAGTGGATGGTATCTATACAGGGACTTTAGCTAGTAACACATTAAAAAATGGAACTCAAATTTCCTTTGGCATGTCTTTTGTATTCAATTATTTTTTGCAATACATTGTTGGTTACGCCGTGCAAGCTATTTTAAAACTTAACCATACCAGTGGGGTAACTACAGCCCCCGACATCGCACTTCTGTAAGCAATATATGAAAAAACACCACGCACATCAGACTTGAATGCCTATGAAATGCTTCATACATAGGAAAACACAACAGTGTAACGTTTCGGTACCTGACCTGTACCTTCATCAGACAATAGAGAATTCTATTGTCTGATGAAGGTACAGGTCATGTACCGAAACGTTACACTGTTGTGTATCCTATGTATGAAGCATTTAAATACATAGGCATTCAAGTCGATGTGCGTGGTGGTGTTTTTTCATATTATTGCACTCTTCCATTGCACTCAGATATATACCCATGTTCTACTACAGGTGTGTGCAGGACCACTAAAAGACTTGCTTCTGTAAGTAAAGGTGCATGCGAGCAGCTGTTTTCAACTACTGCCAGTCTGGTACCAGGGTATAAAACAGTTTATTGTGCACACCTTACTTACATAAGTGCAATAAGCTTTTTAAAAGTAGGGGGAGCTTGGGGAGAGGAAGAGGGGTTAGCCCCTGACCTATACACAGCTTACTCACTCAGATGTCACACAAAGTTGCAGTCTTCTTGTGCTATTGCGCATAATTTTATAATCTACTACATTAACCTTCCAATTGCTTGATGAAGATTAAAGACCAATTTTATTAAAATAGGAAGGACTGTGGGAGCACCTTGGACTTACAATTAAATTGCAGAAGTGCTACTGATCTGGTCAGTCATTTATACAAACATAGAAAATATGATCAATGCACATTCCTAGGCCCTATAAAAGATAATATTATCTTCAAACTTGCATACATTATAACGAAAGGGGGTTTAGTGTACATTACTGTGATCAAATGAATGAAAAGCCTTCCAACCACATGCTAATGCTAATTTACAAACAATAGCATCAAATTTTATTAATGAATTTTAATAAACATTTAAAAATTTTTATTGAAGTTCCCCTGAAAGTACTTGTTGATCCAGAATATTCTTGAGATTGCTATTTGGAGACAAGAATGATTTATATAGTATAGTAGTAGAGTAAATGTGCGCCCATGGACGTCCGCACATAAGGGCTTGCGCCCCCACTGCTCAAATATTCTGCTGGCCTTTAATGAAAGTAGTGCCCGAACCCTCCATAGGCAAAGGGAGAGTCTCAGCCAGTTTGCTGTACCCGTATCAATAACCCCCAGTTTGCTGTACCTTTATCAATAATCCCAGTTTTCTGTACCTGTATCAATAATCCCAGTTTTCTTTACCTTTATCAATAATCCAAGTTTTCTGTACCTGTATCAATAATCCCAGTTTTCTGTACCTGTATCAAAACTCCCAGTTTTCTGTACCTGTATCAATAATCCCAGTTTCTTACTGTATTCTATTTACTGATAGTTCACTGTATCAATAATCCCAGTTTTCTGTACCTGTATCAATAGTCCCAGTTTTCTGTACCTGTATCAATAATCCCAGTTTTCTGTACCTGTATCAATAATCCCAGTTTTCTGCACCTGTATCAATAATCCCACTTTTCTGTACCTGTATCAATAACCCCCAGTTTGCTGTACATGTATCATTAACGCCCAGTTTGCTGTACCTTTATCAATAATCCCAGTTTTCTGTACCTGTATCAATAATCCCAGTTTTCTGTACCTGTATCAACAATCCCAGTTTTCTGTACCTGTATCAATAATCCCAGTTTTCCGTACCTGTATAAATAATCCCAGTTTTCCGTACCTGTATCAATATCCCAGTTTTGTACTGTATCAATAATCCCAGTTTTCCGTACGTTATCAATAAACCCAGTTTTCCGTACCTGTACCAATAATCCCAGTTTTCCGTACCTGTACCAATAATCCCAGTTTTCCGTACCTGTATCAATAGTCCCAGTTTTCCGTACCTGTATCAATAATCCCAGTTTTCCGTACCTGTATCAATAATCCCAGTTTTCTGTACCTGTATCAATAATCCCAGTTTTCTGTACCTGTATCAATAGTCCCAGTTTTCTGTACCTGTATCAATAATCCCAGTTTTCTGTACCTGTATCGATAATCCCAGTTTTCTGTACCTGTATCGATAATCCCAGTTTCTGTACCTGTATCGATAATCCCAGTTTTCTATATAATCCAGTTTTCTGTACCTGTATCAATAATCCCAGTTTTCTGACCTGTACGATAATCCCAGTTTTCTGTACCTGATCAATAATCCCAGTTTCTGTACCTGTATCAATAGTCCCAATTTTCTGTACCTGTATGAATAATCCCAGTTTCTGTACCTGATCAATAATTCCAGTTTTCTGTACCTGTATCAATAATCCCAGTTTTCTGTACCTGATCAATAGTCCCAGTTTCTGTACCTGTATCAATAATACCAGTTTTCTGTACTGGTTTCAATAATCCCCGTATGTACCAGTATCAATAATCCCAGTTAGCTGTACCTGAACAATACCTCAGTTTTCTGTACCTGTATCAATATTCCCAGTTTACTGTACCAGTATCAATAATCCCAGTTAGCTGTACCTGTATCAATAGCTCCAGTTTGCTGTACCTGTATCAATAATCCCAGTTAGGGTACCTGTATCAATAGCCTCAGTTTGCTGTACCTGTATCATAGCCTCAGTTGCTGTACCTGTATCAATAGCCTCAGTTTGTGTATGTCCGTATCAATAATCCCAGTTTGTGTACCCGTATCAATAATTTACCTGTTGATCTATGTACCTATCTCTCTCTCTCTCCATTTGTCTCATTTTCTCTGATATGCGCATGTCTATCACTCTATTTGTAGATATGTGCCGTATCTCTCTCTGTCAATATCTTAATGTC
>JAACNH010006088.1:0-18317 GCA_019447015.1 Hymenochirus boettgeri
TTTCAAAAATGTACTCTAAATTTCATGGAAAAGGTCTTTCCTACTTTCTATGTAATCCCTAATTAAAGATACACACCACACAAAAAGGTGTGTGCTAGTAAAACTGCCCCTCTACCCAGGTGCTTGTTGTTCTTCAGGACGATTTTGCTCAGTGTGCATAATGCCAGGAATACGAGGGAAGAGATTCCCCAATAAACTGCTTTGGTTGCTGAAAAGAGGCGGGGAGTAAAACAAATGGTGAGTGATCAGGGATTTCTTTTGTAAAGGTTCTATTGACCTATTGAATTTCATAGGTGTGGTTTAGGTGACGTCTTCCTCTTCAGAGTAAGAAATAGAGCTTAAAAACAAAATGGAGTTGGAGGACAATATGGTATTTTCCCACTTTTTTACAGGTATTTCATGTCTTAACCAAAGCCATTATGAGTGGTGGCGGCGTGGTTGTCAGCGACTTGTTCCCGTCTCACAGCTACTGAAGATTGTGAAAATCCTTCACTGAAGGGTGTGACTGTGACAGTGGGTTTCTCCATAGTGGGGACGGGTGTGTTTCCATTCCCTGATTGTGGCTGTGTGTTTGGTGAAGTGTATTATAACAAGGGGAAGAGTTTTAATCCTGATGGACAATTGCAAACAGCACTGCCAGTGTATGGACAATGGTGAAGTCAAATGCGAGGAACAACTTGTGGCCCTAATGAAGAATGTATGGTAGGTCAATGGGGTCCAGGGTGCCATTCACAAACAAAGGCACTTGTTCCATATCAGCAGCACTCACTACACTCTTTTGGATGGCCTTTCCTATGACTTGAAGGACCATTTTTCTTACATACTTACTACTCGCTGTGAAGAAGACTTAACCATAGTGAAACTTTTCCATCATCGTAGACAATGAAGTCTTGGACCAAACACATGGTTTCAATGCTTCTCTAACTGGTCAACGCCTATGGACATGAGATCACATTCATGAAAGGGATGGATGGAAAGTACAAGTAAGTTCCCTAGAGCACATACAAGTACACTAACTGGGAGATTCAATAAAAGTTCTTATCGTTAAAAATGGTGCTAATTTTGCCCCACCAATAAGATGTTAGCTAAAAAAACATAAATGTACATAATCTGATTGGTTGGGAGCAAAAATTAGCACCATTTTTAATGATAAGAACTTTTATTGATGCTCCCTGAAAGTTTCCACATCTATAAATTAAATATTTGAGCATAACCTACCATTTAATGAAAAAAGGGAGCATTTCGGCAACAGTTTTTGCTGTCACCAGGACAAAAATGTCACTTCCAAATGAACTAAATAGACACCACAGAATCCCGTGGAGTTGGTGTGAAAGGGTTTGGGTTTCCAGAACAAGAACTTACCTTAGCCAGTTGAGTGTGTCACCTTTACATCACTTCTGTTATGCTCCTTCTTAACTTTATTAGCCGTAAACCCCACATTTTTAACTTAAATTATCTTGAAAAAAAAAACGCAACTTAATGGACAATTATACTTAAACCTTCCCTGTTCCCTCTCTTCTCACATTGTAAGTACCCCGTGTGAGGACTTAAACTACTAGGGGCTTTATTTATAAAAAGACGCCCTAAAATTACATGCTGCACATCGACGGGGTAAAAAATACCCTTCACCATATGTTATAATGGCGAGCAGAACATCGCTGCGCAAAGTATCGCCGCTATGTTTTGAGCTCTCTTCGTGGCTACTGTACCAAGTACAATCTCGCCGCAAGGGGGTTGAAAGGTTACGCTGCACTAACTTTTTCACGGACGGTTTCGCCATTTTATAAATCGTGTTAATGGGGAAAACCTCTGAGAAAGTTACCCACTCGTTTTATAAATATGCCCCTAAGTCCTCACCCTTGGGTACAGTCTTTAACCATTGTTATATTTACAGAAACTTTTCCTCGTCAGTCCTGTCAAGTTCCACCTCCATCGGTTCTGCGATCTGGAAATGGGCAGACTTTCCAATCATCATGTCACTGACAGTCAGAGGGGCATAGTTACTGTATCAGAGAGGCAGAGTTTTTGTTAAGTCTGACGGGGTGAGGACCTATGTGCTTAGGTCCTCCCTCTGGTTACATTTTTAGGGAGCGGGTTGTGTGGGTGTTTTTTAATTTCCCTTTAACACAAAGCTGTAAATATGCCGTTAAGGTAAGTTTTTGATACTTCCTGTTTTAACTTTAATTTTAACATTAACCAACTCAATTATAGAGTTCAGTTCCTTTTCGAATGTTCGAACTTGCTTAAGGTAACTGTGGTCTCAATTCTACCAAACTAGTAAGAATGATATAAAAATCCTTCCATCACACCTTCAAAATAAAACCTACATACACCTCTAGATAAAACTTTTGAGAATTATTGATGTAAAGTTTCAGCAAATGTAACTTCCTGGTTGAACTCTTTCCTGTTTTCAATCACGTGACCAGCTCTGTAGTCATGTGACCACGCCTCTTCCTGCATTAAGAGCTCCCCTCCTCACTGTCAATTTTTTTCCTCGGTACTTCCTGGTTTCCCCCAGGCCAATAAGTCCTTAACTGAGGAGCTGCATGAACTTCTCCTCCAGGGGAAAAAGGCCCGAGCAGTGCGGGTCAGTGTTGGATGTCAGCAACCTCTGGATTATGGACAGGAAGTTGAAAATGTTCACCTCTATATTCATTTCTCACAGGGTGAAGCCAGAGATTGCTGATTGTTAGGCTCAGTGTAAAGGAAATACTGCCCGGCTTCATTTAAGCCTAACTTGTTTTACAGACCACAGTTTGCCCTTTAAACACTTAAGGCGTGGGTGATGCAATATTGGGCGCAAAATACCCAAGTCAATGTAAAACCACACTATACGATGTTTGATCACGCTTAGCACATGGGTGTTGACACTGGGGCCTGCATTTAAAACCTACAGCAAAAAGATTAAGTGGCTTTGCTTGTTGTTATTTATTTTATTCTACATTGAAGGAATGTATGAATCCCAAAACTACAGAAATATAAAACCACCCAGAGATGAGTTCCTTAGAGTTAATAAAATCCTGTGCTGTCTTATTTATCACACTGCGGCATGCTGGAATACGAATATTGATTATCGGGTGATCAGAACCATTGTTTACCGTAATGGCTCACATAAAGATGGCTTGATTTGTATATTGAATCCCTTTGGAACAATGGCAATTTCTACACAATGCAATATATGTAATGTTAGACTTTCAACATCATGCTACCAAAGTTCTTTACAATATTACAGTTTAAAACGATAAATTTTATGATATTTCTCACAGATCAACCCAGAGGAAATTATCGTCTTGCCTCTAGTCATGGAGACGGAAAGTGTTGAAAATCACCCAAGAAGGTTCTAAACATGATACTGCAGACTGTCTATAGCCTAATGCGTCTTGTACAATGCTGCAGTGATAGTTCAAACGCGTAACCTAACCCGGTGGTTACCTAGCAAACGCAGTTTGTCGGTCTTTGACGGTGATTTCAATGACAAAATAGATGAATTGCTTTGCACTTCTGGGGAGCTACTATGTAAGTTGTGGAGGAGTTTCGTTGAGTCCCTGGAGGAAGATCCTGAAAAAATCAATGTTGTTAACTTCTGTAAAGAAAATTGTGATGATTGTGACCCCAATGAGCGGCTTCACATTATTCGGAAGAGCGATAGAGGCATGTGGACAGATATATCCTGGAAAATGGTCCATTTATGAAGCCTGCAAGGGACATAGCTGAATGCTACAGGTTATTTCCACTGCATTGATCTAATTGATATGTTGTGCTGATGGCCAAGCCAGGTTTCTGTGTTCGATTAGTCTTCAGCTTACGCTACCTGCATAGTCGAGGCAGCAGGAGTCAAGATTAAAGCCCTGAAGAACAACCTACCTTGTGCCGTAAGTGTTGCCCGTACTGACTGTGTGTATATTCCCAATCTCAGTACACAGTTGTTATTTTTGCTTACAATGGAAAACAAGCCCCCAATCAAACTAAGATATATTTATATATAAGTTAATATGCAACATCTTACATTTATTAAAATAACTTCTACCATATATATTTATTATTATTGTGCGCGATTTATATCAGCGCCAACTACTTCCGTAGCGCTTGACAAGCCTACATGTATACATTCAACCATGACATCAGGCCCTGCCCCGAAGAGCCTTACAATCTAAGCCACATTTATTTGACACTAACACCCTAAGTCATTGTCTTTATGATGTGGGGGAAAACCGCGAGTTCCCCAGAGGAAACACGCAAGCACCGAGCGGAAGTAGCACAGACTCAGCACTGCAAAGCCATCCGTGCCCTAACCAAATGAGCCACCATATGACATGTAAGTGCATATAATAAAATTGTATATTGTGTAGGATTATCATTTAGGAAGCTGGTTAACACCTTTTTAATGCCTCCTGTGAGCCAAAAACAACACTAAGGGCAGGCTAACAAAATATAGGTCATCCAGTTTGTAGTTTTTTTGTCCACCACCGCTGGGCAACAACCTGCCACTCACCCATTTCATAGATTCTACATTCACATTTTGTCATTCGAGGCGATACTGCACCCCTTCACGATTGTATATAAGATAGTACCCCACGGGAGTTCCCTGCCCATCTCAGGCACCAAGGCGTAAGGCGCGGAGTGCTTTTCATCCGGGTAGGGACTCCCAGGCGGGTGTAATATCTTTATATTATAATGTAAAGGGGTGCATTATTTCTTCCATATCCATAGTATCTGTTCCTTACTCTCAACTCTTCCACATTTTTAAATTCTAGCCCCCATGTCCGCTATTGCTGTAACTTAATTACCCCTAGACTATCTCTGTAACCAAGTAGAGAGTAAACACTTCAAAAACGCTGAGTCTGTTCAGAACATGAACACTCGACGAATGGGCGGAGTAGAGTGGAGGGATCTCATATAGAAATATAAGAAAACGAGTCACTTATTGCACATAGCCGAGTGATTTTTTAATAAGGATAAGATACCACTGACAAGTCCCATTTATAAAAATATCAACCTTATGTTTTTATATATTACTATTATATACAAAAAAAGGAGAACTTTATGTCTCTGTGCTATGTCAACAAGTTATTATGCTAGCTTCTAATTTAGAGATAATTTAGGATAATTAAATTACTACCATAGGAGGCCAACTGAGGGGCCAAGGGAAAAAACCATTTTCTTATTTTTCCTTTATAACAGATATAACCTCCTCCCAGAAAACCTCACTGTGGTGATAACGGATAGGGAGCTGGGGGCCCCTGTGATTCTAGACTTACGCCACTGGGAGAGAGAGTTTGTTTCTTCGAAAAACTGGTCTACTTACTGTATCTGGCCATATTGTTTAATTTGGGCCTGTTGATATGCAATTCTATAAAAGAGAGAACCTAATGAATCATTGGCTTGATGACATCGCAAATCAAGATAATATAATACAGATCAATATTCTCACTTGTATGGCAGCACTTTTCCGGTCCAGAGAATAGGCCCCCCCCCCCACTATGAGGTCTGCACTTACATACCTTGATGTATCTCCTGTGCCAGGTATCTCACAAACCAGTCTTTGTACCACACTAATTGCTTTGAGGGATGCGAATGTAATGAGCCTTCTTGTTTTGATGGAGAGTACGTTTGTCACCATGGACCCAATGTGGCTGCTGTGTAACAATGGCAGATAAATGGAGTGTAATAGTACTATTGGTACCGGACAGACGAAAAGGAACGGGAAATACAAACTCACGTGATGCTGTACGATACTGTTAATAGTTTTCTCATTAAATATAAAGAATGTAGGTAATTGTAGCATGCCTTACCTCCCATCCTCATTCATCAAACAGGCGAGGCCACCGCAGGGGTAACTTAATAATTACAATCCGGGGCTAATCCGCATGAACTGTGGTTCTAGAGGATGGACCTAGAACTCGAGTACGTTCGAACTTTTCGAGTTCGAACTTCCAGCTTTCGACTCCCGACCCCGATCCATTTCGAGTCCAAGAGAAATGTTATTACCCAAACCATTATTTTTCAATATTCGAGGCATGATATCGAATCTCAGTAAATGATCTAATTATACCAATACGCAAGTAAATCAATTCGATCCATCAGTAATGCTATCGCAATATCAAATTCATACATAGTAAAATGTCTATATATACCAATACGCAAGTAACTAGCAAATCGGAATCATCAGTAAAATGCTCTATTATACCAACTACGCCAAGTAAAATATCGAATATCGAATCCATCAGTAAAAATGTTCTATTATACCAATACGACGAGTAATATCTGAATCGCGTCCGCATAAAATGTCATCTATACCGATACGCAGAAATATCGAATATCGAAATCCATCCAGTAAAAGTGTACTATATCACCAATACCACGTAAAAAATATTTGAATCCGCGAAAAAATGTCTATTATAACCGATACGCAAGTAAATATCTGAAATACGATCTCATTCAGTAAAAAAGTCTATTATACCCAATACCGAGTAAATATCACTACGAATCCACAGACAATGTTCTAGTATACACTACGCAGCTATTGAAATATGAATCCGCAAGTAAAATGTCTATTATACCATACGCACGTAATATGAATATCGAATCCTTCAGTAAAAAATGTCTAATACCCAATAAAGTGTAATTGCACCCAGAAGAATTGATACTATGATCGCAAAGTAAATATTGAATATCGAACCTCCTGCGAAATAATTGTCTATTATACCAATCGAGAGTAAAATATTGATCCGCGAAATAAAATGTCTTCTATATTACCAATACACGAAGTAAATTATTGAATCCTGCGAATTAAAAATGTCTATTAACCAATAGCAGAATCGATCTGGATAAATTATACACGGAGAAAATATGAATCTCTAATACGCGGAGGTAAATGTCTATTATACCAATATCGCAAGTAAATATCGAATACTTTGAAATCCACGAGAAAATGTCTATTATAACCAATTACGCAGATTAAATGATCGAATATCGAATCTGTGAGTACTTCATGTGATAATATATCGAAAGTTGAACGACAAGAGCTGGCATAATCAGCGCGTGAGAGCTAAATGCGGGTTTCCCAATGTCCTGGATATTGTGACATGCTTCCCCAGACCATTCCCAAGGGTCCGCAGCCTTACATAGACGTTCCCATGGTATTTTGATTGTATTTCTTCAAACTATTTGACTCCCATTGGCCTTTATGGGTCCGTTTTGAACTTTCGAACTGTCCATTAGTTCCATCCATCTCTACTTCAAACAAAAACACCGTTGTGGCCAAGAATTGTTTAATGTTGACGCCTTCCTTGGTTGTATAAAAACACCTTGTCTGTCGAGTGTTGTGATCTAACAAACTATATACTAAACAACTCATGTTGACGCTCACATGCCCAATTCCATCTTCACCACAGCTTCTTAGATAATAGAAAAGACAATAAATAAAAGAAAGGACTGGGATACATACAAGGGACTCATTTTAAACACCTTTCATTGTTTATTTTCTGGTCATTTTGAGTTTATTAGGCATTAAAACAACCGAATAATGCTTCAAAAAAATGATGTCAATAGTGATGTAAATTCAGGTGCCCATAAAGCGTTTGAGTTGCTTGCATGGGAATTTGATATTATTTGACGATATTTTAATTGCTCCCTTTTCACTATTAACATAGCGTCGGTACATCAGTTTCTTTTCTTACTGACTGTCTACAAAGCTGCACTTGTGACAAATGGCGGGGTTGGTTTGTGCAGCGATACTACGTGTTCAGATACACACAATACTGCGAACCTAAACAATGGAGAGCGGCTGTCTATGGAAAAGAAGGGGTAGCTTGCACGCTTGATGTCCGAGCCAACATGATGAGTTCGACAAGCCTCACGGCCAAGTTCCATTTTACCAGCAATATTTGGACTTGGCTTCTCGGTGTGACCTTTCCCTGGACACCTGTGTTGTAGATGGTTGCAAATTACCAGTTCCTGCAACACTGAGGGCAGTTTCGATTTGTCTTTCTATCCATTATAGTTTCCAGGGAGGTCTCCATCGCAATTAAATCCTGATTGGAAGCTTGCGGTAAGGACCTCGTAAAAATATGGCACAATGTTCCAGACTATTATTTGCTTTCAATAAGGAACCAAATAAACCAATCGCCACATAACATTTGATTGACTTTTCTATACAGGGCT
Organism: Hymenochirus boettgeri; assembly: GCA_019447015.1. Taxonomy (NCBI): domain Eukaryota; kingdom Metazoa; phylum Chordata; class Amphibia; order Anura; family Pipidae; genus Hymenochirus; species Hymenochirus boettgeri. The sequence continues at coordinate 8,164 of JAACNH010006088.1, forward strand.
TCTCAAAAACTCGAAATATGTAAACAAGTTTTCATGCCTTTACATTATCTTCTTCTACAGGTACATGGGAAGAAAGTTTCCTCCTCCCAGCTCAACTGATCTGCGTTAAGAATATCACTTACTGCAAAATGTTGATGTTCTCCACTCTTCAATCTTAACCCCTTTTTCTTGACAGTGGGAAACATAAGTGGAAATGACATTGCACATGGCAGTGTTATAAACTAGATACTGACAGCTGTCATACACACAATCGGTGAGATATGGTGTTGGGTCAATGACATCATAACATTCTTTGAATGGTCCATCTACCTTGTTGAGGATGCCACAATACTTTTCGCTTTGGTATAATTTCGTTTGTTCTTTGGTACATTCTGGACATTTTCCGTTGCACCCTGAAGTGCATTCTGGGACATCCTCTACCTTCCACTTGTCTCCAAAATCATCAGGGACCTCACCATCACCTAGTAAAGGCTCGTCATCCTCTGGATTTTGATTGTTATTTCCACATAAACCACACACAGCATCAGCATAGCGACTGGGCAGTGTTACCCGGGCATAATTATCCCAGTTAAAATTTACTGTAACAAAGGAAGTTGGAATAACCAAGGTCCAAAAAAAATGACGGAGGGGAGCAAACTACGTCTGAAAAGAATAGTGGAAGTGCAAATGGGAGAAAGGGAAAGATGAAGATAACAAAAGTAATGGGAAGAGGGATGACTAAATTGAAGAAAAGAACGAGTAAAGGGGAGATAACTGGGAATGGTAAGAAAATTGTCGCCTAAAATGTATCAGCTCACCATTTATAGAAGTCACTGGACTCGCAAGATTTGAATGAGTTTTCATGGAAATTGTGGGAGATTGTTTTGCCCGTCTGGTCTCACAAATCATCAGATTATCTTCTCCGGTTAAGTTTTCCACAAAAACAGCCCATTGGAACTTTCTAGACAGTTCTGGGCTCAAAATGGCGTTAATCGTCACTCTTCGCACTTTTTTATTCAAAATGGATCTCTCCAATGTGTCCCCTCCGTTCCTCCAAACAATAGATTTTCCTCCTCAATGGTCACAGACGGTATTCGATAAGTGAGTGCGTGGGGAGGAGGAAACGTTTCTTCCATGTACCTGTAGAAGAAGATAATGTAAAAGCATGAAAACTTGTTTACATATTTTCGGAGTTTTGAGAAGCCTGTATAGAAAGAGTCAATCAAATGTTATGTGGCGATTGGTTTATTTGGTTCCTTATTGAAAGACAAAAGTCTGAACATTGTGGCCATATTTTTACGAGGTCCTTACGCGCAAGCTTTCCAATCCAGGATTTATTGCGATGGAGACCCTTCCCTGGAAATAGATATGGATAAAAGACAAATCGAACTGCCCTCAGTGTTGCAGGAACTGGGTAAATTTGCATACAGTCTACAACACAGGTGGTCCAGGGAAAGGTCACATCCAGAAGAGCCAAGTCGAAATATTGGCTGGTAAATGGCAACTTGGCCGGTGTAGGCTTGTCGAACTGTCATCATGTTGCTCGGACATCAAGCGTTGCAGCTACCGCCTTCTTTTGCATAACAGGGGAGCCGCTCTCGCATTTTGTAGGTTCGCAGTATTGTTGTATCTGAACACGATATGCTGCACCAAACCAACCCGCCCATTTGGCACAAGTTGGCAGCTTTGTAGACAGCATAAGAAAGTAACTGAGTACCGACGCTATGGTTAATAGTGAAAAGGGCAATTAAAATATCGTCAAATAATATCAAATTCCCATGCAAGCAACTCAAACGCTTATTGGGCACCTGATTTACATCACTATTGACACATTTTTTTGACATTATTCGGTTGTGTTTAATGCCTAATACACTCAAAATGACCAGGAAAAAAACAATTGCAAAGGTGTAAAATGAGTCCCATTGGTTATGTAGTCGCAGTCCTTTCTTTTTTTTTATTGTGCTTTCTATTATCTAAAGAAGCGTGTGGGAGATGAAGTGGGCAATGTGAAGCGTCATGACATGAGGTTTTGTTTAGTATATAGTTTGTTAGATCATCAACACTGCGACAGAACAGGTGGTTTATACAACCAAGGAACGTCAACATTATAACAATTCTGGCCAACAACGGTGTTTTGTTTTGAAGTAGAGATGGATGGAACTAATGGACAGTTCGAAAGTTCTAAAGACGGACCCATAAAGAGCCAATGGGGAGTCAAATAGTTTGAAGAAAATATCAATCAAGAATACCAGTGGTAACGTCATGTAACAGGCTTGTCGGACCCTTGGGAAATGGTCTGGGGAACATGTTCACAATATCCTAGTGACATTGGGAAACCCGCATGTTTAGCTCTCACCGCGCAATTTGCCAGCTCTTAGGTCCGTTCAACATTTCGCATAATTATACATGAACACTCACAGATCGTATCATCTTACTGAATTGGATGCATTTTCATTCAAGTATCTGTTCTGTATTGGTTATAATAGACATTTTACTCGTCGCGTATAGGAGTAAATTCGATATTTTACTTCGTAGTATTGGTATAATAGACATTTCTCGTATTCTGGAGCATTCGATATTACCGTGTATTGGTTAATAGACATTAATGTCGCAGGATTCAATAATTTACTCGTGTATTGGTATAAGAGACATTTTATTCCGGCGGATTTTTACCCATGTATTCAATTTTACATTGGTCTATTCAATTTGGTATAGTATACTAGAATCATTTTTCCGGGATCAAATTACTTCGGTAGGCGGATTAATTATTATGCGTATGGGAATGGATTTTACTGATGGATTCGATATTTCAATATTACTGGCGTATATGGTATAATAGACATTTTACTGATGCGGATTCGATATTTCGATATAGTTTGGTATGCGTATACTAGACACTTTACTGTCGGATTCGATGGATATTTACTCGTGTATTGGTATAATAGACCATTTTACTGAATGAGATCGATATTTCATATTTACTTGCGTTATCGGTATAATAGACATTTTATTCGCGATTCAAATATTTATTAGTGTAGTATTGGTATATAGTACCTTTTTAGCTGATGATTCTTCGATATTTCTGCATCGTATATGATTTTATCGCGATTATATTCTCGGTATTGGGTATAATGAACATTTTACTGCTGGATTCGAGTATTCGATATTTACTGTGCGTAGTGGTATAATAGACATTTTTACTGATGGATTCGATATTCGCTAGTTTACTTGCGTAATTGGTATAATAGAGCATTTACTGATGTTCGTTATCGTTCCGATTATACTTATATGATTATCTATACTGCGTATTGGTATAAATGTAGACATTTTACTGATGGATTCGATATTCGATATTTACTTGGTATTGGTGTATAATAGCATTTTACAACTTCATATTGGCATGCCTCGAAAAATATGTGAAAAATCAGGGGTCCGGGATAGTTTCGAGAAGTCTGGAGTAACGTTCGAAGCATCGAAAAGTTCGAACGTACTCGGTTGCTAGTCCATCTCTTAGAACACAGTTCATGCGGATTAGCCCGGATATGTAATTATTAAGTTACCCTGCTGGTGGCCTGTCCCTGTGATGATGGAGGATGGGAGGTAAGGCATTGCTACATTACCTTCCTATTCTTTATATAATGAGGAAAACACTATTAACAAGTATCGTACAGCATCAGCGGAGTTTGTATTTCCCATCCTTTTCAGTCTGTCGGTACCAATAGTACTATTACACTCCATTTAATCTGCCATTGTACACACAGCCACATTGGGTCCATTGTGACAACACGTATCTCATCAAAACAACGAAGTGTCATTACATCGCATCCCTCAAAGCAATTAGTGGTACAAAGACTGGTTTGTTGAGATACTGGCACAGGAGACATCACAGGTATGAAGTGAGACTCATAGTGGGGGGGGGGGCCTATTCCTGGACGGAAAAGTGCTGCCATACAAGTGAAGAATACTTGATATTGTAATATTACTTTGAGTTTGCACTTCATCAAAGGCCAATGATTCATGGATAGTTCTTCTCTTTTATAGAATCTGCATACAGCAGGCCAAATTAAACAATATGGCCAGATACAGTAAGTAGACCAGTTTTTCGAAAGATCAACAAACTCTCCTCAGTGGCGTTAACTAGAATCACAGGGGCCCCCAGCCCCTAATCCGTGTATCACCACAGTGAGTTTCTTGGGAGGAAGGTTATATCTGTTATAACAAGGAAAAATAAGAAATGGTTTCTCCCTTGGCCCCTGCAGTTGGCCTCCTATGGTAAGTTTTAAGTTACCTAATTATCTCTAAATTAAAGCTGCATAATAACTTGTTGACGATAGGCACAGAGACATAAAATGTTCCCTTTTTTGTATATATATATATATATAAAAACATAAGGGTGCATATTTTTATAATGGGACTTGTCAGGTGTAATCATCCTTATTAAAAAAATCACTCGGCTTATGTGCAACTAAGTGACTCGGTTTCGCTATATTTCTTATATCCGCAACCCTACTCCGACCCGCATTCCAGTGTGTCATGTCTGAACATGACTCAGCCGTTTTTGAAGTGTTTAACTCTCTATTGGTGGTTACAGAGAGCTAGCTAGGGTGTAAATTAAGTTAGCAATGGACAGGTGGGGCTAGAATTTAAAAATGTGGCAAATGGATAAGGAAGCAATACTGATGTGATTATGAAGAAATAATGCAACCCCTTTACATTATAATATAAAGATATTACACCCGCCTGGGAGTTCCCTAACCCGTGATGAAAAGCACTCGCGCTTAGGCTTGGTGCCTGATATGGGCAGGGAACTCCCGTGGTGGTACTATCTTATATACAATTGGTAAGGGGTGCAGTATCCCTGGAATGACAAAAGAATTGAGAATTCTTATGAAAGGGTGAGTGCGCAGGTTTGTGGCCCAGCGTGGTGGTGGACCTAAAAAACTACAAACATGGATTACCTAGTATTTTGTAGTCCTGCCTTAGTGTTTGTTTTTGCTCACAGGATGCATTTAAAAAAGGTGTTAACCCAGCTTTCCTAAATATAATCTACAATATTACAATTTTTTATATGCACTTACAATGTCATGGTGGCTCATTGGTTAGGGCACGGAGGGCTTTGCAGTGCTGAAGTCTGTGCTTTCTCGTCTCGCGTGCGTGCGTGTTTCCTCTGGGAACTCCGGTTTTCCCCCAATCATGAAGACCAATGACTATGGTGTATGTGTCAAATAAATGGTGGCCTTAATTGTTAAGCTCTTCGGGGCAAGGGCCTGATGTCATGAATGTGAATATACTGTAGCTTGTACAAGCGCTACGGAAGTGAGTGGCGCATATAAATCCCACAATAAAATAAATAATATGGTAGAATTTTTTAATAAATGTAAGATGTTGCACTAATAATTATATATAAAATTATAGTCGTTAGATTGTGAATTGGGGGCTTGTTTTTCCATTGTAAGCAAAATATATAATGTGACTGAGATTGGTGAAAATAACCAACAAGTTACAGTAACGGCAAAATTTACGGCACAAGGTAGGTTGTTCTATCAGGGCTTTATCTTGGACTTCCCTGGCTGCCTCGACATGCAGGAGCGTAAGCCTGAAGAATAATCACACAGAACCTTGGCTTTGGCCATCAGCACACACATATCAATTAGAGCAATCAGGAAATAACTCTGTAGCATCAGCTATGTCCCTTGCAGGCTTCAAATGGACCATTTTTCCAGGATGATTTCTGTCCAGCATGCCTCTATCGCTCTTCGAATATTGTAAGCCCTCATTGGGTCACAAATCATCACAATTTTCTTTACAGAGTTAACAACTTGATTTTTTCAGGATCTCTCTCCAGGGCTCAACAAACTCCTCCAAACTTAGCATAGTAGCTCCCCAGAATGCAAAGCAAATCTCATCTATTTTGTCCATTGAAATCACCGCAAAGACCACAAACTGCGTTTGCTGGTAACCACCGGGTTATGGTTACTTTGAACTATCACTGCAGCAGTTGTACAAGACCATTAGGCTATAGACAGTCTGCAGTATCATGTTTAGTAACCTTCTTGGGTGATTTTCAACATTCCGTCTCCATGACTAGAGGCTAAGACGATTAATTTCCCTCTGCGTTGATCTGTGAGAATATAAAAATTTTATCTTTTTAAACTGTAATATTGTAAAGAAACTTTGGTACATGATGTTGAAGTCTAACATTACATATATGCATTGTGTAGAAATTGCCATTGTTCCAAATGGGATTCAATAGTACAAATCAAGCCATCTTATGTGAGCCATTACGGTAAACAATGGTTCTGATCACCGATAATCAATATTCGTTTAGCCAGCATGCCGCAGTGTGATAAATAAGGGATCAACAGGAGTTTTATTAACTCTAAGGAAACTCATCTTTGGTGGTTATATTTCTGTAGTTTTGGGATTCATACATTCCTTCAATGTAGAATATAAAATAACAAGAACAAGCACAAGCCACTTTATCATTTTGCTGTAGGTTTTAAATGCAGCCCTCAGTGTAAACACCCATGGCTAAGCGCGATAAACATCGTATAGTGTGGTGTTACATGACTGGGTATTTTTTGCGCCCAATATTGCATCACCCCCTTAGTGTTTAAAGGGCAAACTGTGGTCTGAAAACAAGTTAGGCGTAAATGAAGCCGGGCAGTATTTCCTTTACACTGAGCCTAACAACTCACTAATCTCTGGGCTATCACCCTGTGAGAAAGAATATAGAGGTGAACATTTCAACTTCCTGCGTCCATAATCCAGAGGTTGTGTGACATCAACACTGACCGCACTGGCCGGCCTTTTTCCCCTGGAGGAGAAGTCATGCGCTCCTCAGTTAAGGACTTATTGCCTGGTGCGGGAAACCAGGAAGTACCTGAGGAAAAAAATTGACAGTGAGAAGGGGAGCCTTATTATGCAGGAAGAGGCTGGTCCGATGAACGACAGGCTGGTCCACGTGCTTGAAAACAGGAAGAGTTCAACCAGGAAGTTACATTTGCTGGAACCTTTACATCAATAATTTCTCAAAAGTTTTATCTAGAGGTGTTGATTAGGTTTTATTTTGAAGGTGTGATGGAAGGATTCTTTATATCATTCTTACTAGTTTGGTAGAATTGAGACCAAGCAGTTACCTTTAAGCAAGTTCGAACATTCGAAAGAACTGAACTCTATAATTGAGTTGGTTAATGTTAAATTTAAAGATTAAACAGAGAGTATCAAAAACTTACCTTAACAGGCATATTTACAGCTTTGTGTTAAAGGGAAATTAAAAACACCCACACAACCCGCTCCCTCTAAAAATGTAACCAGAGGGGGACCTAAGCACTAGGTCCTACACCCGTAAACTTAACAAAAATCTGCCTCTCTGATACAGTGCTAACTATGCCCCTCTGACTGTCAGTGACATGATGATTGGAAAGTCTGCCCATTTTCCAGATCGCAGACCGATGGAGGTGGAACTTGACAGGACTGACGAGGAAAAGTTTCTGTAAATATAACACTGGTTAAAGACTGTACCCAAGGGTGAGGATCTTAGGGGCATATTTATAAAACGAGTGGGTAACTTTCTCAGCGTTTTTTCCCATTAACACGATTTATAAATGGCGAAACCGTCCGTGAAAAAGTTAGTGCAGCGTTAACCTTTCAACTCCCTTGCGGCGAGATTGTACTGTTGGTAACGTATCGCCACGAAGAGAGCTCAAAACATAGCGGCGATACTTTGCGCAGCGATGTTCGCTCGCCATTAATAAATATGGTGAAAGCTATTTTTTACCCCGTCGATGTGCAGCAGTTAATTTTAGGGCGTTCTTTTATAAATAAGCCCCTTAGTATGTTAAGTCCTCACACTGGGTACTTACAATGGTGAGAAGAGAGGGAACAGGGAAGGTTTAAGTATAGTGTCCATTAAGGGTTTTGCGTTTTTTCAAGATAATTTAAGTTAAAAATGTGTGGGTTCACGGCTAATAAAGTTAAGAAGGAGCAATAACAAAGTGATGTAAAGGGAGACACCTCAACTGCTAAGGTAAGGCTTCTTGTTTCTGGAAACCCAAACCCTTTCCACCCACTCCACGGGATTCTGTGGTGTCTATTATGTCATTGAGTGGAAGTACATTTTTGTCCTGGTGACAGCCAAAAACTGTTGCCGAATGCTCCCTTTTTTCATTAAATGGTAGGTTATGCAAATATTTAATTTATAGATGTGGAAACTTTCAGGGAGATTCAATAAAATTCTTATCATTAAAAATGGTGCTAATTTTTGCTCCCAACCAGATCATACATTTATGTTACTATTTTAGCTAACATCTTATTGGTGGGGCAAAATTAGCACCATTTTTAACGATAAGAACTTTTATTGAATCTCCCTGTTAGTGTATTGTATGTGTCTAGGGAACTTACTTGTACTTTGTCCATTCCATCCCTTTCATGAATGTGATCTCATTCCATAGGCGTTGACCATTAGAGAAGCATTGAAACCATGTGTTTGGTCCATAGACTTCATTGTCTACGATGATGGAAAAGTTTCCTATGGTTAAGTCTTCTTCACAGACTGTAGTAAATATGTAAGAAAATGGTCCTTCAAGTCATAGGAAAGGCCCACAAAAGAGCTGTATGAGTGCTGCATGATATGGTAGAACAGTGCCTTTGTTTGTGGAATGGCACCCTGGACCCCATTGACCTACCATACATTTTCATTAGGGCCACAAGTTGTTCTCTCTCGCATTTGACTTCACCATTGTCCATACATCTGGCAGTGCTGTTTGCAATTGTCCATCAGGATAAAACTCTTCCCCTTGTTATAATACACTTCACCAAACACACAGCCACAATCAGGGAATGAACACACCCGCCCCACTATGGAGAAACCCACTGTCACAGTAACACCCTTCAGTGAAGGATTTTCACAATCTTCAGTAGCTGTGAGACCCGGGAACAAGTCGCTTGACAACCACTGCCGCACCAACTCATAATGGCTTTGGTTAAGACATAAATACCTGTAAAAAAGTGGGAAAATACCATTACTTGTCCTCCAACTCCATTTTGTTTTTAAGCTCTATTTTAACTCCTGAAGGGAAACGTCTCACCTAAACCAACCTATGAAATTCAATAGATCAATAGAACCTTTACAAAAGAAATCCCTGATCACTTCACCATTGTTTTACTCCCACCCTTTTTCAGCACAAAGCAGTTATTGGAGAATTCCTCTATTTCCTGGCATTATCACACTGAGCAATGCCTGAAGCACAACAAGCATGGGTAGGGGCAGTTACTACACACACTTTTTGTGTGTGTGTAATCTTTAATTAGGGATTACATAGAAAGATAAGGACCTTTTCCATGTAAATTTAATGTAACATTTTTGAAATCACTACTGCAAAATGTTGATGTTCTCCACTTCTTCAATCTTACCCTTTTCTTGACAGTGGGAAAAACATGTGGAAATGACATTGCACATGGCAGTGTTATAAAATAGATACTGACAGCTGTCATATACACACAATCCGGTTGAGATAGTAGGGTGTTGGGTCAATGACATCATAACATTCTTTGAATGGTCCATCTACTTGTTGAGGATGCCACAATACTTTTCGCTTTGGAATAATTTTTTTTGTTCTTGTGTACATTCTGGACATTTTCCTTTGCACCCTGAAGTGCATTCTGGGACTTCCTCTAACCTCCACTTGTCTCCAAATCATCAGGTAGTCCTCACTAATCATCTAGTAAAGGCTCGTCAGCCTCTGGATTTTGATTGTTATTTCCACATAACCACAAACAGCATCATCACTAGCGAATGGGGCAGTTGTTTAGGTTGCCTCTAGATTCAATGTTTGGCCACCATTACAAAGGTCATACAGGCAGCTACTGAGAAACTGGTCGGGGTTGATTATGGAGTGACATTCCTTGAAGGGTCCATTGAGATATTGGGTGTTGTGTGTAGAATTCACATTGTTGTTGTGGGGTGTTGTGTGTAGAATTCACATTGTCGTTATGAATTCACATTGTCATTATGGGGTGTTGTGTGTAGAATTCACGTTGTCATTATGGGGTGTTGTGTGTAGAATTCACATTGTCGTTGTGGGGTGTTGTGTGTAGAATTCACATTGTCCTTATGGGGTGTTGTGCGTAGAATTCACATTGTCGTTATGGGGTGTTGTGTGTAGAATTCACAT
>JAACNH010006089.1:0-18315 GCA_019447015.1 Hymenochirus boettgeri
GTTTTTCACTCTGGGAACTTGTTCTGGTGGCCAGAACAGGATTTTCACCCAGGAACTCTGTTCTTTTGCCGGAACAGGGCTCTTCACCCTGGGAACTATTGTTCTGGGGGCCGGAACAGGGCTTTTCCACTGGGAACTCTTTTCTGTTGCCGCAACACGGCTTTTCTCACTGGGAACTCTTTTCTGGTGGCCGGAACAGGGCTTTTCCCCCTGGGAACTCTGTTCTGGTGGCCGGAACAGGGGTCTGCACTCTGGGAACCCTTTTCTGGTGGCCAGAACAGGGGTTTTCACCCTGGAACTCTGTTCTGGTGGCCGGAACAGGGCTTTTCCCCCTGGGAACTCTGTTCTGGTGGCCGGAACAGGGTCGCACTCTGGAAACCCTTTTCTGGTGGCCAGAACAGGAGTTTTCACCCTGGAACTCTGTTCTGGTGGCCGGAACAGGGATCTGCATCCTGGGAACTATGTTCTGGTGGCGGGAACAGGGGTCTGCACCCTGGTAACTCTGTTCTGGTGGCCGGAACGTGGCCTTTCACCCTGGGAACTCTTTTCTGGTGGCCGGAACGGGGGTCTGCACCCTGGGAACTCTGCTCTGGTGGCCGGAAGGGGAACGGGAAGTGGTGGCCGAAGGGGCTTTTCACCCTGGGAATCTTTCTGGTGGTGCGGACGGGGTTTTCACCCTGGGAACTTTGTTCTGGTGGCCGGAAAAGGGGTCTGCACCCAGGGAACTCTGTTCTGGTGGTCGAAACAGGGGTCTGCACCATGGGAACTCTATTCTGTAGGCCGGAATGGGGGTTTTCACCCTGGAACTCTGTTCTGTTGGCCGGAACAGGGATTTTCACCCAGGAAACTCTGTTCTGTTGGCCGGAACAGGGCTCTTGACCCTGGGAACTATGTTCTGGGGCCGGAAAGGGGCTTTTCACCCTGGGAACTCTTTCTGGTGCCAGAAAGGGTTTTCACCCTGGGAACTTTGTTCTGGTGGTCGTAAAAGGGTCTGCACCCTGGGAACTCTGTTCTGTTGGCCGGAATGGGGGTTTTCACCCTGGAACTCTGTTCTGGTGGCCGGAACAGGGTTTTTCACCCTGGGAACTGTGTTTCTGGTGGCCGGAACAGGGGTCTGCATCCTGGGAACTCTGTTCTGGTGGCCGGAAAGGGGCTTTTCACACTGGCAATTCTTTTCTGGTGGCTGGAACAAGGCCTTTCACCCTGGGAACTCTTTTCTGGTGGCCGGAACGGGGGTTTTCACCCTGGGAACATTTGTTCTGGTAGCCGAAACAGGGGTCGGCACCCTGGGAACTGTGTTCTGGTGGCCGTACAGGGGTCTGCACCATAGGAACTCTGTATGGTGGCCGGAATGGGGGTTTTCACCCTGGGAAACTGTGTTCTGGTGGTCGGAACAGGGCTTTTCACCCTGGGAACTGTGTTCTGGTGGTCGGACAGGGCTTTTCCCAGGAAACTGTGTTTGGTGGCCGGAACAGGGCTTTTCAAACTGGGAACTCTTTTCTGGTGGCCGGAACAGGGCTTTTCACACTGGGAACTCTTTTCTGGTGGCCAGAACAGGGGTCTGCATGCTGGGAACTCTGTTCTGGCGGCTAGAATGGGGGTCTGCACCCTGATAACTCTGTTCTGGTGGCCAGAAAGGGGTTTCCCACTGGGAACTCTTTTCTGGTGGCCGGAATGGGGCCTTTCATCCTAGGAACTCTTTTCTGGTATCTGGAACGGGGGTTTTCACCCTGGGAACTCTGTTCTGGTGGCTGGAACAGGGGTCTGCACCCTGGGAACTCTGTTTTAGTATCCGGAACCGGGGTCTGCACCCTGGAACTTGTGTTCTGGTGGCCGTAAAAGGGGCTGCACATGGAACTCTGTTTATGGTGGCCGGAATGGGGGTTTTCACCCTGGAACTCTGTTCTGGTGGCCGGAACAGGGTTTTTCACTCCCCTGGGAACTTTGTTCTGGTGGCCAGAACAGGATTTTCACCCAGGAAACTCTGTTCGGTTGCCGGAACAGGCTCTTCACCCTAGGAACTATGTTCTGGGGGCCGGAACAGGGCTTTTCACACTGGAACTCTTTTCTGGTTGCCGCAACACGGCTTTTCTCACTGGGAACTCTTTTCTGGTGGCCGGAACAGGGCTTTTCCCCCTGGAACTCTGTTCTGGTGGCCGGAACAGGGTCTGCACTCTGGAACCCTTTTCTGGTGGCCAGAACGGGGTTTTTCACCTGGAACTCTGTTCTGTGTGGCCGGAACAGGATCTGCATCCTGGGAACTATGTTCTGGTGCGGGAACGTGGCTTTTCCCCTGGGAACTCTTTCTGGTGGCCGGAACGGGGTTTTTCACCCTGGGAACTTTGTTTCTGGTGGCCGAAAAGGGTCTGCACCCTGGTAACTCTGTTCGGTGGCCGACGTGCGTTTCACCCTGGGAACCTTTTCTGGTGGCCGGAACGGGGGTTTTCACCCTGGAACTTTGTTTCTGGTGGCCGGAAAAGGGGTCTGCACCCTGGGAACTCTGTTCTGGTGGCCGAAATGAGGGTTTTCACCCTGGGAACTTTGTTCTGGTGGCCAGAACAGGGGTCTGCACCCTGGGAACTCTGCTCTGGTGGCCGGAAAGGGGCTTTTCACCCTGGGAACTCTTTTCTGGTGGCCGGAACGGGGGTTTTTCACACCTGGGAACTTTGTTCTGGTGGGCGAAAGGGGTCGCACCCAGGGAACTCTGTTCTGGTGGCCGAAACAGGGGTCTGCACCCTGGGAACTCTATTCTGTAGGCCGGAATGGGGGTTTTTCACCCTGGAACTCTGTTCTGGTGCTGGAACAGTTTTTCACCCCTGGCAACTGTGTTCGGGTGCCGAACGGATGTCACCCGAAACTCTGTTCTGTTGGCCGAAAGGGCTTTTTCACCCCCTGGGAACTCTTTTCTGGTGCCGAACAGGGGTTTTCACCCTAGGACTTTGTTCTTGGTGGTCCGGAAAGTGGGTCGCACCCTGGGAACTCTGTTCGTTGGCCGGAATGGGGTTTTTCAACCCTGGAACTCTGTTTCTGGTGGCCGAACAGGGTTTTCATCAACCCGGGAACGTGTTCTTGTGGCCGGAAACAGGGTCTATCCTGGGAACTTTTCTGGTGGCCGGAAAGGGCTTTTCACACGGCAATTCTTTTCTGTGGCTGGAACAAGGCCTTTCACCCTGGGAACTCTTTTTCTGGTCCGGAACGGGGGTTTCACCCTGGGAACATTGTTCTGGTAGCCGAAACAGGGGTCTGCACCCTGGGAACTGTGTTCTGGTGGCCGTAACAGGGGTCTGCACCATAGAACTCTGTTATGTGGCCGGAATGGGGGTTTTCACCCTGGAACTGTTCTGGTGTCGGAACAGGCTTTTCACCATGGGAACTGTGTTCTGGTGGTCGGACAAGGGCTTTTTCACCCAGGGAACCTGTGTTTTGGTGGCCGGAACAGCTTTTCACACTGGGAACTCTTTTCTTGGCCCGAACCGGGTTTTCACACTGGAACTCTTTTCTGGTGGCCAGAAACAGGGTCTGCATGCTGGGACTCTGTTCTGGCGGCTAGAATGGGGGTCCTGCACCCTGAAACTCTTTCTGGTGCCAGAAAGGGGCTTTTCCCACGGTGAACTCTTTTCTGGTGGCCCGGAATGGGGCCTTTCATCCTAGGAACTCTTTCTGGTAATTGGAACGGGGTTTTCACCCCTGGAACTCTGTCTTGGGTGGCTGGAACAGGGGTCTGCACCCTGGGAACTCTGTTTTAGTATCCGGAACCGGGTCTCACCCTGGGAACTTTGTTCTGGTGGCCGTAAAAGGGGCTGCACCATGGGAACTCTGTTATGGTGGCCGAAGGGGTTTCACCTGGAACTCTGTTCTGGTGGCCGAACAGGTTTTTCACACCCTGGAACTTTGTTCTGTTGGCCAGAACAGGTTTTCACCAGGAACTCTGTTCTGTTGGCGGAACAGGGCTCTCCCTAGAACTTGTTCTGGGGCCGGAAGGGCTTTTCACACTGGAACTTTTCTGGTGCGCAACCGTTTCTCACTGGAACTCTTTTCTGTGCAACAGGGCTTCCCCTGGGAACTCTGTTCTGGTGGCCGAACAGGGTTTCCCTCACTCTGGCGAACCTTTTCTGGTGGCCGAACAGGGTTTCACACCTGGAACTCTGTTCTGGTGGCCGGATACAGGGATTCCTGGGAAACTATGTTTCTTTGGCGGGAACGTGCTTTTCACCTGGAATCTTTTCGTGGCCGGAACGGGGTTTTCACCTGGGAACTTTGTTCTGGTGGCCGAAAAGGGGCTGCACTGGAACTCTGTCTGTGGCCGAACGGGCCTTTGCACCCTGGGAACTCTTTTCTGTGGCCGACGTGGGTTTTTCACCCTGGGAACTTTGTTCTGGTGGCCGGAAAGGGTCTCACCTAGGGAACTTGTTCTGGTGGCGAACAGGGTCTGCATACCCTGGAACTCTTATTCTGGTAGGCCGAATGGGGGTTTTCACCCTGGGAACTCTGTTTCTGGTTGCCGAACAGGGGTTTTCACACCTGGGACTGTTTTCTGTGGTGGCCGAACAGGTTTTCCTTCACCCAGGAACTCTGTTTCTGTGGCCGGAACAGGTCTTTAACCCTGGACTATTTTCTGGTGGCCGGAAAGGGCCTTTTCACCTGGGAACTCTTTCTGGTGGCCAGAACAGGGGTTTTCACCCTGGGAACTCTGTTTCGGGGGTAAAAGGGGTCTGCACCCTGGATCTACTTTCCTGGTTGCCGGAAGGGTTTTTCACCACTGGAACTCTGTTTCTGTGGCCGGGAACAGGGTTTTTCACCCTGGGAACTGTGTTTCTGGTGGTCGTAACAGGGGTCTGCACCTGGGACTCTGTTTCTGTGGCCGAAGGGTTTTCACAACTGGGAATCTTTTTCTGTGGCTGAACGGGTTTTCACCTGGAATTGTCCTGGTGCCGGAACAGGGTTCACCACTGGGAACTGTTTCTGGTGGCCGTAACAGGGGTCTGCACCATGAACTCTGTTTGGTGGCGAGGGCTTTTTCCCCACTGGGAACTCTTTCTGTGGTGGCCGGAACGGGGCTTCACCTGGAACCCTTTCTTGGTGGCCATAACAGGGGTTTTCACCCTGGAACTCTGTTCTGGTGCGAACAGGTCTGCAATCCTGGGACTTGTCTGGTGGCGGAACGGCCGTCTTCACCTGGAACTCTTTTCTGGTGGCGGAACGGGGGTTTTCACCTGGGAACTTGTTCGGTGGCCGGAAAAGGGTCGCACCCTGGAACTCTGTTTCTGGTGGCCGGAACAGTGGCCTTTTCACCCTGGGACTCTTTTCTGGTGGCCGGAACGGGGTTTTTCACCCGGGAACGTTGTCCTGGTGCCAAAGGGGTCTCCCCAACTCTGTTCTTGGTGGCCGAACAGGGGTCTGCAACCTGGGAACTCTATTCTGTGCCGGATGGGGTTTTCACCCTGGAACTCTGTTCTGGTGCCGACCAGGGGTTTTCTCACCCTGGAACTTGTTCTGTGGCCGAAAGGGTTTTCCACCAGGAAACTCTTTCTGTTGTTTCCGGAACGGGGTTACCCTGGGAACTTGTTCGGTGGCCGGAACAGGGCTTTCACCCTGGGAACTTGTTTCTGTGGCCGGAACAGGGTCCACCTGGGAACGTGTTCTGGTGGCCAGAAAGGTTTTCACAGGCAAACTCTGTTTTCTGTTTTGACGGAACAGGGCTCTACCCTGGGAACTGGTTTCGGTGGCCGGAAACGGGGCTTTGTCACACACCCTGGGACTCTTTTCTGGTGAGCCAGAAACAGGGGTTTTCACCCTGGGAACTTTGTTCTGGTGGTCGTAAAAGGGGTCTGCACCTGGAACTCTGTTCTGGTGGCCGGAATGGGTTGGTTCTCAGGAAGACGAGTTTTCACCCTGGAACTCTGTTCTGGTGGCCGGAACAGGGTTTTTCACTCTGGGAACTTTGTTCTGGTGGCCAGAACAGGGATTTTCACCCAGGAAACTCTGTTCTGTTGGCCGGAACAGGGCTCTTCACCCTGGGAACTATGTTCTGGGGGCCGGAACAGGGCTTTTCACACTGGGAACTCTTTTCTGGTTGCCGCAACACGGCTTTTCTCACTGGGAACTCTTTTCTGGTGGCCGGAACAGGGCTTTTCCCCCTGGGAACTCTGTTCTGGTGGCCGGAACAGGGGTCTGCACTCTGGGAACCTTTTCTGGTGGCCAAACAGGAGTTTTCATTCACCTGAACTCTGTTCTGGGGGGGCCGGGAACAGGATCTGCAAATCCTTTGAATATTTCTGGTGGCGGGAACAGGGATCTGCACCCTGGAACTCTGTTCTGGTGGCCGGAACGTGGCCCTTTCCACACCCTGGAACTCTTTCTGGTGGGCCCCCCCCTGAACGGTGGTCCCTGCACCCTTGGAACTCTGGCTTGGTGGCCGAAAGGGGCTTTTCACCCTGGAACCTTTTCGGTGGCCGGACGGGGGTTACATTTTCACCCTGGCGGTAACTTTGTTCTGGTTGGCGGAAAAGGGTCTCACCCAGGACCTCTGTTTCTGGGTGGTCGAACGGGTCTGCACTATGGGAACGCAGTCTGTAGGCCGGAATGGGGGTTTTTCACCCTGGAAACTCCCTCTGTTCTTGTTGGCCAACAGGGATTTTCACCCCAGGAAACGCTGTTCTGCTGGTTGCCGGAACATGGCTCTTGACCCTGGACCTATGTTCTGGTGGCCGAAAGGGCTTTTCAACCCTGGGAACTCTTTGCTGGTGGCCGACAGGGGTTTCACCCTAGAACTTTGTCTGGTGGTCGTTAAAAGGGGTCGCACCCTGGGAACTCTGTTCTTGGCCGGATGGGGGTTTTCCACCCTTGAACTTACTCTCTGTTTCTGGTTGCCGGAACAAGGGTTTTTCAACCCTGGGAACTGTGTCTGGTGGCCGGAACAGGGGTTCCTGCATCCTGGGAAACTCTGTTCTGGTGGCCGGAAAGTGGCTTTTCACACGGGCCATTCTTTTGTCTGTGGCTGGAACCGGCCTTCAATTCACCCTGGGAACCTTTTCTGTAGCCGGAACGGGGGTTTTCCACCCTGGGGAACAATTGTTCTGGTAGCCGCAACAGGGTCGCAACCCTGGGAACTGTGGTTCTGGTGCCGTAACAGGGGTCTGCAACCATAGAAACTCTGTTATGGTGCCGGAATGGGGTTTTCACCCTGGGAACTGGTTCTGGTGGTCGGAACAGGCTTTTTTTTCACATTCACCCTGGGAACGTGTTTCTGGTGGCGAACATGCTTTCACCCCAGGACCTGTGTTTGTGGCCGGAAACAGGGCTTTTTTCACAAACTGGGAACTCTTTTCTGGGGCCGACACAAGGGCTTATTCATTTCCACACTGGAACTCTTTTCTGTCTCTGGTGGCCAGAAACAGGGTCTGCATGCTGGGACTCTGTTCGGGCGGCTAGCAGGGGGCTGCAACCCTGTAACTCTTTTCGGTGGCCAGAAGGGGCTTTTTCCCACTGGGAACGTCTTTTCTGCTGGTGCCGGAATGGGGCCTTTCATCCTGGAACTCGTTTCTGTATCTGGAACGGGGTTTTTCAGCACCCGTGAACTCTGTTCTGGTGTGGAACAGGGGTCGCACCCTGGGAACTCTTGTTTTAGTATCCGTGACCGGGTCTGCACCCTGGGAACTTTTCTGGTGGCCGTAAAAGGGGCTGCACCATGGGAACTTGTTATGTGGCCGGCAATGGGGTTTTCACCCTGGAACCTGTTCTGGTGGGCAGGAACAGGTTTTTCACACCCTGGAACTTTGTTCCTTTCTGGTGGCCAGAACAGGATTTTTCACCCAGGAAACTCTGTTCCTGTTGGGCCGGAACAGGGCTCTTCACCCTAGGAACTATGTTTTCTGGGGCCGAACCGGATGCTTTTCACACTGGGGAAACCACTCTTTTCCTTGTTGCCGCAACACTGCTTTTCTCTCACTGGGACACTCTTTTTCTGTTGGCCGGAACAGGGCTTTGTCCCCCTGGGAACTCTGTTCGTGGCCGGAACAGGGGTCTTCACTCTGGGAACCCTTTTCTGGTGGCCAGAACAGGGTTTTTCATTTCACCCTGAACTCTGTGTCTGGTGGCCGTAACAGGGATCGCATCCTGGTAACTATGTTTCTTTTGGCGGGAACGTGGCTTTCATCAACCCTTGGAACTCTTTTCTGGTGGCCGGAACGGGGGTTTTCACCCTGGGAAACTTTGTTTCTGGTGCCGAAAGGGGTCTGCAAAACCAGGGAACTCTGTTCTGGTGGCCGAAACAGGGGTCCTGCACCCTGGGAACTCTATTCTGTAAGGCCGTAAGGGGGTTTACACCCTGGAACTCTGTTTCGGTGGCCGGAACAGGGTTTTTCACCTCACCTGGGAACTGTTTTCTGGTGCAGAACAGGGAATTTTCACCCAGGAAACTCTGTTCTGGTTGCCGGAACAGGCTCTTGAACCCTGGAACTATGTCTGGTGGTCCGAAAGGGGGCTTTTACCCTTGGAACTCTTTTCTGGTTGCCAGAACGGGTTTTCACACCTGGGACATTTGTTCTGTTGGTCGTAAAAGGGGTCTGCCCTGGAACGCGCTGTTCTGTTGGCCGAATGGGTGTTTCACCCGGGAACTCTGTCTCGTGGCCGGAACAGGGTTTTTTTCATTCACCCTGGGCCCTGTGTTCTGGTGCCGACAGGGGGTTCTGCATCCTGTAAACTCTGTTCTGGTTGGCCGGAAAGGGCTTTTCACACTGGAAATTCTGTTCTGTGGCTGGAACAAGGCCTTTCACACATCCAACCCTGGGAACTCCTTTCTGGTGGCGAACGGGGGGTTTTCACCCCGGGAACATTGTTCGGTAGCCCGACCACAGGGGTCTGCACCCTGGGACTGTGTTCGTGGTGGCCGTAACAGGCGTTTCTGCATACCAATGGACCTGTTATGGTGGGCCGGAATGGGGGTTTTCACCCTGGGTAACTGTGTTCGGTGGTCGGAACAGGCTTTCACCCTGGGAACTGTGTTCTGGGCCCCTGGTGGTCGTAACACAGGGCTTTTCACCCGGGATCTGTGTTTTGGTGGCCGAAACAGGGCTTTTCATTCAACTGGGAACTCTTTTCTGGTGGCCGGAACGGGCTCTTTTCACACTGGAACTCCTTTTCCCTGGTGGCCAGAACAGGGGTCTGCAATCTGGAAGTCTGTTTCTGGGCGGCTAAATGGGGGTCTGCACCTGATAACTCTGTTCTGGTGGCCAGAAAGGGGCTTTTTCCCCACTGGGGAACTTTTTCTGGTGGCCGGAATTGGGGCCTTTCAATCCTAGGAATCTTTTCTGGTATCTGGAACGGGGGTTTTCACCCTGGAACTCGGTTCTGGTGCTGGAACAGGGGTCTGCACCCTGGGACTCTGTTTAAAGTATCCGGAACCGGGTCTGTCCCATGGGAACTGGTTTCTGGTGGCACGTAAATGGGGGCTGCACCATGGGGAACTCTGTTATGGTGGCCGAATGGGGTTTTCACCCGGAACTCTGTTCTGGTGGCCGAACAGGCTTGTTCAACTGGGAACTGTGTTTTGGTGGCCGGACATGGTTTTTCATCAATTCACCCTTGGAACTCTGTTATGTTGCTGAACAGGGCCTTCACCCTGGGAAACTCGTTTCTGGTGCCGGACCAGGGGTCTGCATGCTGGGAGCTCCTGTTTCGTTGGCAGAATGGGGGTCCTTCCCCCTGGGAACTCTGTTCTCTGGTGCTGGAACAGGGGTCTGCAAAAAAACCCTGGGAACTCTGTTTTGGTAGCTACAGATGGTCTCATCCTTTGGTTTGGTCAATGGTATAGACTATTTAGTTTTCTTCAGAATAAATATTTTAACTTTAGGAGTTTTATGTCTTAGTGTTTTTTTATTTGGACATTTATGCGACTGTGGGATTAAAGGACTTCATAGTTAAGCTCTGTTAGACTTTCCCTTTCTAACTGAAGTTCGACACTGAGCTTATATTTTGATCTAAAAAATGGAGGCCTACCCCAAGTTCTGTTTCGCACAGAAACCATTTCTGATTTGTTTTTCAATAAATATTACTTATTATTATGAAAAATGTGTTCAAAAAGGAACATTGCTTGATATTTTGCTGCAAAGAATACTGGCTTGATACATAGACCAAATGGTTTAATGTAATACTATGATCAACGTTATTAAGTGTAATGAACATTTCAAAGCATTTTTGCTGTGCAATGCCACAATGAAAACTAACTTAATTACCTTTTTAGCAATCTAAATTATAGTTGATTTGTTTCCAATGGAACACCAAATTTTGATTACTTATGTCAAAACATGCTTGGACAATATAACACTAGCATGCTTAAATTGCCTAGTGTGCAAGTTAAATATTAATAAACCCCATCACCAAAACCTTTCCTAACACACAATTATTTTATTTCTATATAACTCCTTTATCCAAAAAATAAAACTGATAATTTTACTAATTTTGTGGACAGTAGGTTGTTGGTTAGTTATATTGTCCTTCACTTTTAATAGCGACTTACTGTAAAAAAAGTAATGTTTTAAAACCATAACATCAATAGGGTTAAACAATATAATATAGTAGAAATATAACAAATTAAATAAGAGAAAATAGTTTGTCATTAAAATACAATTCAATACGATCTAATATTGAAAAACAGAATTTCCTATTACTTGCATTAACTGGTCTACGATGATTTTAGATATATTTTTTCTGTTTCATTTGGTGTCCAATCAGGAAAATGTTATATTTTTAATACCCACCTGTTAGTTTATGTCCGCTTTGGAAAGCAATTCTTGTATGAAATGTTTTAATTTTCATTTAGCACAGATAGAGAAAGCGATTGTTGGTTCCTTCAGGAAGTGGTAGTCACTTTTACGTCTCCTCTGCATTCCCACTGGAACAGAGCATTTTCCGTTAATCCAGTAAAATTCCATATTTCACTTGCTATCGCACCGTCTTAGAATCATTTTATCTTCTCTGCCATCTGTACTACTCCTTCCCCTACAAAGTATGTGAACCATAAAAAATAAAAACATCATGGACAGCCATTGGCATCTGTCTGTTAGTAAAGGTATATCATGGGTGAATTAATACACCAACTTTCCAGTCATTTTTTTTTTTCCTTCAGATTCTAAGTATTGAAAAATTAAACTTTTGACCTGAATCCACAAAGGGAGACAAAATCCATGAAATGGAAAAAAAAAAAACACTTTTTCTAAATACAGAATGGTTATTAAAAAAAAAACCATTAATTACCAATTGTTTCCACTCAGATTTATGGAAGAACCATATTCCACCGCAGGTAATTGGGAGTTTCCGAAATAAAAAATCTTGGTTGATCTTGTTGTTCCATAAAGCTCTAGTAGAAGTGGCACTGAACATTGTAGTTTCTGAGGATAGTTTTTGTACATGGGTCAATGCTAAAAAGGCATCATAACCCCATCTGTCATCCAGTGCCTTGTTTTTTGATAGATTTAAAATCATAAAGATTTAGAGACCCATTTTGAACAGTGCGTGGTCGAAATTTAGCCACCTTTGGTGGACCTTCCTTTCACTGGGAGAGTTTGGATATTTATTTTATTCCGTTACCGTCCAATGACTCCTTGGAAATATGGTTGTAAAGTGGGATTTTTCAACAATCTCTCTGGGTTCTCACTTATTGTGAGAATATTATCTTCAAGGCAGATCAGGGGCCATCTTTCTTCACTTCAGATGTTTAGAGAGACATTTTCCAAGATTTATCTTCTAACTTGTGATGTTAGATACGTACTTTCTTCTCGTCAATCTCCACAATGTTCAGAAACTATCCCGATTTCTTCTATTTTGGGATTTCAGGCTGTTTGCTGTATAATTTCGATTTGTCACATCTGATCATTTATCTTTTTCAGTTATTTTTCTTGACACTCTAGAGAGTCGAGCTTTGCTGCTAAATAGATTTGAGGCTTTATTGAATCAGGAGCACTAAACATCCAGTTCAACTTTCTGCTGTCTTGGTTTTTCATGTCCTGACCTGTACTTTCGGGAATTGGACTTTCAGTTTCTTTAAACGTAAGTTTTAATGGGTGCGGGGAAAGAGTGGCTTTCCTACAGACATTCTTGCTGCAATATGTGGAAACAGGTTCGAGAACTATTGCAAGTGCACAATTCTGTTGGGAACAGAGTCAACCCTGAACATCTTGCCCTCTCACCACATGAACGCTGAAATTTCCAGCTTGGGATTGAAGAAATACTTCGATGCTTTGCACGTCATTCTGCTAGTGCTTTCAATGTCATTTATCTGATCATGTTCTCTCTCGTCATGGACATTCTCCTTTTTATTCTGCCTGACTTGTGCCTCAGCCCTGGACAATGTCTTCTGGGTTATGAATTCCATCTGGAAATTAGTAGCCCCGCTCTGTCCATATCCATATGTTTGTTTATCTTCACCAAACGGTAATTTCCAAACAACACGCGGCCTCTTATATTTCCATTAATTAGTCACCATTGTCCTGTCAATCAACCTCTTTCCATGTTTTTAATAATCGTTTAGACTGCATTCATGCTTCCAAGGTGTTTTGTTTGTTCCGCTCGCCACTGAGGGAAATTAGTTTTCCCATTTTCCCATACTTGGTTTATGATTGGTGTTTAATATGCGCCTCAAATGGTGGCATCCATTTCACCTTATATTTCTGTAAAGATCTCAAATTTTTGCTTTCGCGAATCACATTCACGGAGATTGTAAATTTGTTTTGTGTAAACCTGTTGATCGGTTTTTTGGAACCATCATGTCGGCCCAGCCCCAATCTCAATGTCTTTTAAAATGTGGATTCCAACAAAGTACATGTTCACTTTTGGACCTCAGCCCTATAAGCCGTATATTGAATGTCGCTTTATCAGTCCAACTCTGGTAGCTGGGCTGTCAATGTCACCAACAAAACTTCTTGATTATTTTGGAAAAATGTGAACATTAAATGACTTCTGTCATGAATCTCCAGCGTGGTAACAAGGTGTTTCTTCCACAAAATCGCATTAAAAATTAAGGTGAAACATAAAAATCACCTACCGGAAAGGGTAGCGTCATATGACAGTAAGGACTTGGGTGGGTTCATTTTGCACTACATCACTTAATTATTCACAGCTTCTGGAAGTGCCAGGATATGATGAAATCCTGGAAGTAGGGATACTAGGCACAAACATTTTTCAATGCAAAATGTATTGGTAAACCCCTGTACACGTCCATCGTGGACTTATTTTTTTGCTTTGGACCTTTCATTTCTTCCTTAGTTGCAATTTGTTGCCAAATTTGATTTATATTTAGATGGTGTCTTGTCCAATCCTCCTGATCTTTAAGAACGGATGAAAGTGGTGAACTGGCCACGCTGTTTTCACCTTTAGTATTTCCATGTGGAACTGCTGTTTCTCTGATTGTCACTTTGACCAATATACTGACATCACACTTAATCGGCCTGTCCACACTGTCATATCCATATCTATGAAGTTGGTTGTCTTTTCCCTTAAAAATCCTTTGTGGTAAGTCTTATGCTTGTGGATTTTTTTTTTAGGGAGCACATGACTCCTGGTGAACCAACCTTAACTGAGATCATCTCTCCAATTACTTTCTTTCATCACCTGATGAAGGAGACATAGCGTTCTCCGAACGTTGTGTGTTTGAGTGGATGCAATAAAACAGAATTCTTGACAAACGTGTGCGCTTCATCAAAGTTTTTTGCTTGTTCCCAAATCAGAAGGTAAGGCCAATAAATAATTTAAGAAGGAAGGAAGGTTTTAAAAAGAACCAAATAATATAAATTGACTATTATCTCTTTTTGGTATGGATGAACAACATCGCGTCCTTGAATCTAAACATTCATCGCTATTAGTTCCACTGTAGCTGATTCTTCACAATTATCCTCCCCTGCCATTTGGACAAGAGAAAAAAACTTCCAATGTCTTTTTTATCCAAGAAACTTACAGGCACCTTTAAATCATTATTTATAAATGTATTATTTCCAATTTCAATAAACTTTCATTATCATAAAATTCCAATACAAATTCACTGTTTAATTATTAATTTTGATTCATTGTATTAAATACAATAAAAAATGGCACCTTTTTATGTAAACAATTGTTTTTCTCATCATCGTGTACCAACTTCGTACTAATCACGAGACCCCTTAACCGCAGTAAATAGGACTTTGGTGTTCATTCAGGTCCTAAATTAAAATAATGTAACATTTTGGGATAAATATAATCCTAATAGTCCCGCACTTGAGGTCACATATCAAATATCTCCACACACACAGTGTTTTTTCCCTTTGGTGCTCAGTAGGCCGGGATCAGGGTGGATCCAAACACTGCAGAAAGACCAGCATGCTGAAAGTGATGTACTGCCTCATTGAAAACTGTCGGTAATGTCCGAGCTAAAAATGCTAAAACAAACTAACAGCTGCCAGAAATCCCCATAACCAATACTGAGTCAAAGGCAATAGCTGACCCGCATTGCACTGATGATGATTGTTCGCAGGGGAAGTGTGTGTCCATATCCTTGAAAGGAGGAGAAAATGGCCAACCAGTCAATACAGATTATTATTTGAATGGATGAACAGATCAAGACTCAGAATTGGACAGTTTACTCCTCACCCATTTCCTCCATGAGCTCCAGGCTTGGTGGCTTTGAATGCAATGTAACCATGATAGTCCTTGCAGGAGAGAAGAGACAAGCTATGGAGAAGTGATTCCAAAAGTGATGATACGTCTTCAGGTTATATCCACAGGGCGACCGCGGAACAGGAACACCAGTGAGGAAGCCTCAGCTTGATGGAGACCAGGAAGGAGGAAAAGCTGAGGGACCTGTTATTGGCTCTCCAATGGGGGTGTGGTTTATATTGCCCAAACACCCTAAATAATAATTTAAAGTTATAATTATAGCAATATTGAAACGATAAGAAAACAACATAAAATGACTCATTAGTGTAGAGAGAAAATCCCTTGTCTTTGAATACATCGCTCCCTTTTCTCGTGGGCCATTCCATGTCTGGTGGACAATTGTAACCAAACTCACTGTCTGCAAAACAAAAACAAATCTAGGGGAATAAACTATTTGTGTAACGTTTAAAAGCTTTAGTAAAATCCAGTGTATGTTTCTTGGTGGTCATAGACCTACAATCAGATCGTACAATACATTGTCGTACATGGATTGCTGTTGGCCAAAAATTTTTTTTAACTGGCCCATGGGGAAATTATTGGAAATTGTTGAAAGATCTTTCACGATCGGCCATACACAATCAGTCGGGTCGTGACAATATCGGGATATCTTGATATCGTACAACCAGGATCTAAGCGTCTTGGCCACCATTAAAACCAAGCAGTTTAGTTGAGTAGATCTTTTTTCTCCATGACATCCATCTGTCTGCTCCCGACCACCACTAATGTATAGTTTTACATTGTTACTTTGAATTATCCGCTTTTACCAGGGCATCTGCACATAGGGGCCAGATGGGGTCTGCCTGTCCCCTTAATTGTCTGCCTACCTGTGTCCCTGCCCTGGCTTCCTGTGCCCTTTGTGATGTGCCTATGAGACGAGTTTGTCCCCACATAGAGTGGAAATTCCTGAAATGTCTCTCCCCCCGGGACCAAGGACAATCAGTCTGATCCCTGCTGCTGCCTATATATATCACTGTTGGACTCCGTGTGGATGATGAGTGAGAGCGTTTGAGGACAGAACCTTTGCTGTGTCTGTGGGGAGCCCAATGCGATACCCATATTGCCGCTTAGTGTGTGTGGAGTCACTGGGGTGGGTACTGAGGGGTTTATTTATTGGTGCTGCTTGACGGGGTTTTTTTAATAATTATTTTTATTGCGTAAGTGGGTGAAAGGGGAAGTTAGAATTAATATTAGGTCTGGGTCGGGTGTGTCTTGTGGTGTTGACTGTAGGGTTGTAACTTTATTGTGCCTGAGATTGTCCTCTGACCCTTAGAACTGTTTCTAATAAACGGGTTGGGGTACTAGCTTCATTTCCTACCTTAAAGCTTTCATCTGTCTGATATAACCATGTTGGTGGCCAGTTTAATATCTTTTTTTATACTCCTAACTAAGGTTTTATAAGTTAAGCTGGGAATTCAGCGTCAAAAAAACCATCTAAGAATATTGTTTTTGCCATGTCTTAAATAATAGACACCATTATTTCTTTAAATATCCCAGTCATCGCTCATTCTCAACCCCACCACACAAAAATAAGCCACGCCCACTTGTATGTAGCCACAACCCCCCCTGAAAACTTTCTGCGGAGATGGTGTGTGTATACTTATCTAGGATCCTATGGAGATTCTCTGCTATAGATTATAAGGGAATTGATGTTTGTCTATAGCTATACCCAGGCTTCTGTTCATAACCTAATGTCTACATGTTTTAGAACAATGTTGAACTTTATTACGGTTTATATTGACTAAGATTATCACATAAATAAAGACCATGACTACGGAAAAAATATCAATTAATGGTAAAAGGGCAACATCAGAAAAAAAAGTAAATGAGGATTGAATTTTAGCATATAGCGAGCAATTATAACTACCATGTTAAGTTACAGACAATTATTACATTATGATGTTTACAGTTACAGCAATTATAACATTCCTATGTTACAGTTGGCCCCTAGAAATCCACTTAGGGGTTGATTATAGGATTTATTTACCACATTCAGCTAAAACCAAAGACAAACAAGACCGGGGATAACAAGAGTCATAATCTTCTGCAAACCACTTGTAAGGGAGAAACAACATGTTACATTTAATTAGTACCAGTTCTATTGAGACTCTCCTTCTGAACATGGGACACAGTCATCCGCAGGACTGGGCCTCTGGGTATGATGCCTCCCTGAATCTCTGGGACACAGTTATCTGTACATTGGGATCTGGGATCTATGATAGAAAAAAAACATCTTATTGCTGCTGTTTTCTTTCACCGGACTGAAATGTAATACTGTAATAAAACAGGGAATATTGTGATTGTTTTCATCATCCAGGTCATGTATATCTGTAATATTCATCCATCGCAGGTCCATGGTATAATCTGTATGTTCATTCCACCAGGTCACGGTATATCTGTAATTCATTTCCACCCAGGTCACGGTAAAATAATCTGTAACTTCATCATCCATCCAGGTCCATGGTATATCTTAATATCCATCCATCCAGGTCACGGTATATCTGTAATATTCAGCATCCGGTCACTTATATCTGTAATATTTCATCCTATCCAGGTCACGGTATATCTGTATAGTCATTCATCTCCAGTCACGGTATATATCTGTAATATTCATTCTCCAGGTCACGGTATAATCGTAACTATTCATCCATCAGGTCACGGTATATCTGTAATATCATCCATCAGGGCACGGTATATCGGTCAGATTCGGTCATCCATGCCGGTATATCTGTAATATTCATATCCATCCAGGTCACGGTAAAATTCTGTAATATTCATCTCCCAGGTCATGGTATATCTTAATATTCATCCATTCTAGGTCATGGTAGATTGTAATATTCATCCATCCAGGTCATGGTATACTCTGACTATTCATCCATCCAGGTCACGGTATGTCTGTAATATCATTCAATCAGGTCACGGTATCATCTGTAATATTCATCCATCCAGTCATGGTATATCTGTAATTTATTCATCATCCAGGCATGGTATCTGTAAAAATCATCCATCTAGGTCATGGTATATCTGTAATAGTCATCCTTCCAGGTCATGTAATAATCTGTAATATTCATCCATCCGGTCATGGTAATCTGTAATATTCCTCCATTCCAGTCATGTAATATCGTATTGCATCCATCTAGGTCCTGGTCTTCTGTATTATTTCATCCATCCATGTCCATGGTAATATTCTGTATATTCAATACCATCCTCTGGTATACTGTAATATTCATCCATCCAGGTCATGGATAATCTCCTGTAATATGCATCCTCCAGGTCCATAGTATATATCTGTAATATCCACCATCCAGGTCACGGTAATCCTGTAATGTTCATTCAATCCCAGGTCATGGTATGGTCTTAATATTCATTCATCCAGGTCACGGTATACGCTGTATTTCAACATCCAGGTCATGGTATAACTGTAATATTCATTCATCAGTCATGGCTATAACAGGGGTTTTCACCCTGGAACTCTGTTCTGGTGGCCGGAACAGGGCTTTTCCCCCTGGGAACTCTGTTCTGGCCCTGGGAACTTTGTTCTGGTGGCCGGAAAAGGGGTCTGCACCCTGGTAACTCTGTTCTGGTGGCCGGAACGTGGCCTTTCACCCTGGGAACTCTTTTCTGGTGGCCGGAACG
>JAACNH010006090.1:0-18314 GCA_019447015.1 Hymenochirus boettgeri
CATACTTACGGTCCAGTATGCAGTTATAATAACTATGCAAAGTTTTTTCGGCGTTTACAGACAATTAAAATGAAAAGCAGTAGTAACGCACCAAAAAACAAGCTATTTAAGCAATAATAATTCAGTATGTGTGATCTAACCATGCACAAGCCTCTTATGTGACCAACCTGCCGATTGGAGGGGAAAGTTATTAGTTATAGTTCTGCAACAGCAAGAATTTAAGCGCTTAACACATCATGGTCGGGCGTTCAAATGG
Organism: Hymenochirus boettgeri; assembly: GCA_019447015.1. Classification (NCBI taxonomy): domain Eukaryota; kingdom Metazoa; phylum Chordata; class Amphibia; order Anura; family Pipidae; genus Hymenochirus; species Hymenochirus boettgeri. The sequence goes on from JAACNH010006090.1 coordinate 257, forward strand.
AGGAAGATACACGACAGGGGGGCCATAGTCCAAGCCTATCCCTTTGTCCTGCAAATTACTTGTGTCTGTATGCCAAAAGTTTTAGACATTGTGATTTCTTTTTTTTTGGTAACTATATGGTCTACAATGCTTTAAAAGGGTGTAACAACTATATAATCAGAAATTCTGCAGACCATACCTGTTAAGGTTAAAGGGACGTAATAAATGCGTAGAAGGGATTTTTTTATCTGACTATTCTCCTGTGTGATTGGAGGTGTCATTGGGCTTGTCACGTACACAGAAGCAACACACCCTCTCGTCCCTCGCCGCAGTAAATGCTGCGTGACGTTTCAGTTCCAAAGGGACCAAGTTCAGCTCTGACAGTAGATGTTTCCTGGTCACACGAGGGTAAGGTCATAGAGGTGAAATTATCCCTTTCCCCCCTAAAAGGGAAACCTCCTAATGTAATAGGGAATGATGTGCAGAGAAAAAAGACCATATAAACATATTCCTCTGCTTTTTAGAATGAGCAATGTTCTGAGCTAAGTCCCCTCGTTGTAGCCATATGAGTATAGGTAAAGAGTGGTCCTGATGCAATCGTCTCACCCGATTGCCACGTTGGCTGTGAATGTAATTTAAGTAGTTTGGTCCTGTTATTCACACAGTTATTTAGCTCTGATGCTGCTAATACTGGGGATCTTTCATATCAGGGGGAGACTTCGTCCAACTTTCTACAATTTACAAATCACAGTGACACTAACTACTATTAATCTGTCCTATACAGTTTTCGCAGGATCCATAGTTTATACCTGCCATTACTATATTATGGATATCCAGATCTTTTTTTCTGTCTGACAGTCTGCTTAGATCCAGTTTTTACATTTCATGGCTTTCAGGGGAATAGCAGAGAACCATTGTACTTGATGGTACTTGATGCTTAGTTTATACAACTTCTCTAGATTTTAAGGTTATGATATGTTTGGTGGAAAGTATGTTATACAGAACGTTGTGTTATACAACTCATATAGATTTTTAAGGTGATGAAATATTAGTTGGGGAAACACGTATTTTTTAGTCTGGGGATTGCACTACAAGTTCTCATTTCCCTATATTTTGTATATATCTACAGATGAAGGTACGAGTCCTGGTATATTTTTAAATGTACTTTTCTAGAACACTGATAACTTTGTGATAACTTTTATCTTGGGGACCTGGAATGAATGAATGCTTTGTTAAACTTTTTTGCTTTCGTTTTTTAGAATTCCTTGTTTGCTATACATAATTCTTATGTGACTTCAGGGTCTGTGTCTTAATAAGATACATTTTTTTGATAATTAAAAGCCGTTAATAGACTATTAATGAAAAGGAGAAGATATGGGGTTTTTTTTAGCAGGATTGTATCTGATATATGAAAGTGCCTATAAACTGCGTTCCATTATTTAACACGTTTAAAAGGCAACTGCGGTCTTTGACCAAGTTGCATTAATAAAAGCCTGCGTTCTTACTCCGTTATTAATGCAGACAGCGGTTTGGTCAATGGCAATAAGATACTCAAAGTTACAGAAGTTTTATTGCTTTTCCAGCTATATAACTTCTTGCCGTTTTACCTAGAAATGTGGTCTGGGTTATTCTAAAGGTACTAGCTTTATCTGACCACAGTTACCCTTTAGGCAGTTGATAGATGATTTCACCTTGTGAGTTATATGAGACACATCAGTACATTCATTTAGAAACTTGCAGGTTAAATTAAGATAAATTTACTGGTAGAGGTTTCCAATGGCTGGACGCACACACCCTCCTCAAATGGCATGTGAGTGCTCAGGCTTTTGAATGGGAGGGATAAGGAATTCGGTTCCTGCATGGAAAGAGAGTGACAATGTCCTTGGAGAGGATTAGACGTTTCATTGCATTTTGATTGGTCTAATACGTCAGAATAATGAATGGAAGTTGTATCCCCCACTGTGCATTTGTAGAAGATTTCGGAAGGGATCCTTGTTGTGCAATATTCCAATGTTTTAATTATCAAATTAAGGGCATATTTACTGAGCTGGCAGCACCCTTGTCTTGGCACAAGTCTGTTTTTTTTTGTACAGGAAATCAAAGCCAGGGAACAGGTTACTGGATCCACGATATGTTTTATGGTTGTCCATAATGAGATGTTGGAATTGATGCTATTGAAATAGCAATTCATTCAGTAGTTGGCTAGGTTGCACTGGTTACATAGGCTGTTTCCTTCAAGATGTCTGTACATTTTCCTTTCTCCTGTATGGAGGTCCTACCTACTACTCCTGGTACAGTGTGCCTATCATTGGCCTTGGATATTGACTGATATTTGACTGATTTAAACGGATGCTATTGGTTCCTAGTTACTGTCTATAGGAACTGATGTAAAGTGTGTATTTAGTTCTGTATAAGATGTAAACAGAGTTTATGATATAAATACAGTAAAGGTGCCATACACATTAGCGATTTGGGTAAATCCCTTCATGGACCATGGGGTTTAACCCAATATCAGCAGTGGTGTGGGGGACAAACGGACCGGCTGTAATAGTGACCAAACAGCCTCAGTGGGCATTACGGTCGGTCAGGAAGGATAGAAAATCGGAGTACTGCGGCCCGTGTATGGCGTTCGGTCGGGGCCATGTCTGTGGTTCCCATTGCATTGTGCCGGTATAGTTTAATGGAAGCCGGAAGTGGTCGGGACCTGTCAGTGCAGGTCGAGTGAACTATTCCTTTAATTCTAAAGCTAGGTAAAACACACAGTACCGATAACCCCGACAACCGTTGGATCTGATAGTATCGCGGCTTTATCGGTACAGTGTATACCTAGCTTTCCCGACCGAGCGTGCCCTATAGGGGAGTCTGCGCGCCGAGGGAAACACAGTCCCGAACATTCTCCTATGCTGTGTATATGCTGTGCAAACCGCTCGGGACTGTTGTAGGCAATCTAGAAAACCATTTTTAAAATCTTCCTGTGTGTGCCCAGCTTTAGGCTGTGTAACTGCTATGATTCTAGAAACAATTTAATGAAGTTAATAGAGAAAAAGAGACTGCAGGATGGACAAACAATGAACCAACCCGCCTTTCCCTTGGTATCTTGCAACACTACTGGTTACAACAGGCACACTTCCTTCATATAAAGTAGAATGGGACCATTTTAATGTCCTTCCCCATGACTCATTTCCTCTCCAAAAAAAAATGTTGGGCCTCTTCCTAATCTCAATAATGTGAGTCAGTATTAAAGGTGAAGTATTAAGGTAGTAGAGTATTAAGAGTAGTTAAGGTAGTACGGTATTAAAGGTAGTACAGTATTAAAGGTAGTACGGTATTAAAGGTAGTACAGTATTAAGGTACTAGTTCACACGAAAAGGGAACTTCTCCTTTTTTCATTAATTAAAAAGTATGTTGGATTCCTATGCAAAGAAAGTTGATTTTGCTCTGTGTTGGCCATCCAAGGTTAATTAGCATTTGCTAGCAAACTATATGGTTTTATACTTTTTAAATTGGAAGACAGTGAATTATATTCTTATAATAGTCACTCTACTATTTGTTTTGGGCTATTATAAGATTTTCTCACTGGAAGAAAAACACTGCATAAAGAAAGAAAATAATATAAATAATCAACCAACTATAGAAGAATCGGGCTAACACGGTCTAATGTAAGGAGAAGTCACCTTGAGTTCCATTACCTGTAGATGAATTCTCCTTGCAGTAGCTTTATATTTAAATATCACAAACCTTAGTGAATTTGGAGCATTCTAAGCACTTTATGTATTACAATGTTATCATAGGCCCATATTCTCATGTTGGCTACATTTTTTAGTCTGGCAAAGCGAGCCATGAACTACACGCTTACTTACCAGACTGATAGCTTATAAATAGAAAATCTATTAGTCTTACTGTCAGCCTAGAGGTGTCTAGAGAGCCTCAAATGTGTTTAGCTCCTTCAACCTAGAGATTTAAACCATTACTTTAGAAAGAGGCGCCATTTTTGTGTGTGAATATGGAGTTGTTTTAAATCAAGAACGTCAAACAATGTGTTCTTTTAGACAAAGTGTTGCTTTTATTTTCTAGAATAACGTTGTGCATGTAAATTGCTTGTGGTGTGACCAACACATGTGTATGGGGAGGGGTTTTTTTAATACTCATTGGACAATGAAATCAGGAAGTGTATCCTAATTTGGTCACCTTAGGCTAATGGATTAATACAGTGAAAGTGATAAGAATGTATGACCAGTTCCGAGAGGTTTTCTGTTTTTAATAACACAAATTGTAAACATTTTTTTGTTCTATTGATTGTCACACTTGTTTGTTTTCTCTGTTTTACAGATTTGTTCACTTTTTCCTACTAATTATTCTGGGTACCCGCTGGCTTTAGCTTGAAAACAATTCTCTAATTCTTTAACTTCCAATGGAAAGTCTATAAATGATCTAGAAGGCATACCGCAGGGTGTCTAACGTGGGCCTGCTGCCTGCTGAGTCAACACGTCCCACGTGGGGCAGTAAATTTCAATATATTCTCGCTCAGGTTGGCTTCTCTGTTGGACTTGGAAACGTATATGGAGATTCCCGACCTGTGCCACCAGAATGGGAGAGGTATGAAGATTAAGTAGACAATGGTGGGCCTATGAAATAGTAAGTGAAAAAGTTGGTCTGTGTGTATCTATCTGTACCAACCAGATTAGCTTTTGACTGGTCTGCTTAGATAACATCTGTTGGTTCTGCAATTAATAGACAGAAAACATTTGACATCATGGGGGTTGTAATATTGCAAACCAGCCTTATTCTATTGGCCCGTACACCTGTTGCAAGCTAGCACTCCATAACTGACCCCGCTTTCTTGATACGGTTTATGGCTTGATAGAATAGATTTTGGCTAAAAGTATTTTCATCTCCAGTACGTTTTGGCTTAAACGGCATTCCTCCCTCACCACTTCACACTTCTTATCATTAGCTTAAGCCCCTAACCCAAGCAGCACAATTTTCCTTATACTTAAACTTATAACTTAAACCTAAAATGGCTTCTTACCTTATTTACACAGCCCAATCCCTCTCCAGCTCATAGAAGCTCATTGTTTTATGTGTAAACTACGTGTCGCACGGCAGCAGTGGCTTCTCCTCTGCAGCTTAGGAATGGAGCTCTGTTATTGGCTGTGACGTGAGCATCACAGCTTACTGACTGCTGGACCCCTGAAGCTGCAAGGAGAGAGCACAGCCACGACAAGGGATCAGGTGCTGTGAAATAAGTGTAGGGTGGACATGTCCTTTAATAAGTGGCTAGTTAATGAATGTACGCATTAAAATCATCTTCCTGTTATTTATTTTTCAATTTAATCAAAAATAAATCACTACTGGGAAATTGATCCTATCTCAAGTAATGTGATTTCATTAGGTATGGGAGATCTTTACAGGTCCTGGCACTGTAATTGTAGATTTTTTTTTATAATTAACCCCCCTCCTCCATATCAATTGTAAGTAACAGATTAAAAAAGGCACATACCTTATTTAAGGTCAGGAGTACGTTAATAGGAAAGGCAAACAATAATGAATGATAAAGGTCTTTAGGCATGACAATTCTATAGGGAATTCTACCCTGTGTAACCACATTGTTACGTTGGAACACAAGGACTATCTGCAAAACTTCCTTATTTTAGATTATTATCTATGATAAACCAGAGCCATGGAACTGCCTATATTGACACTCAATAATCTATTTCATTTCAAATGAAATCCTGATTGTGGCCTAGTGATAAGTCATCTGGAATGTTCTAGTATTGGGGGTTCCATTTAAGCGATTCTGTTCTATTGCACCCCTTGGCAGTTGCATGTTTGTATTTTCAGAAATACTGTAGTGTTCACTTACCTAGCCACTAAGTAGAGATGGGTTTAACCATTGCATCTCTGGCTTTTTGATGAAATAGAGAAAATCTGTTTCTTTAACAGATGCCTGGAGTCATGCTTTAGAAAATGACAGTGACCTTTCAGAGTCCAGTGCCCAAACTGCCACCCAAACCCCACAACTCAAATGACACAGACCAATACAGTCTTGATTATACGATTACCTATACCTCTACATTACCACACAGGAGTTGAGATCTAACGTGACCATTAACCCTCATTATTAGACATGTTTAGATGCAAAACAGGGACTCCAACAGCTAATGTTATAGCATTTGACCTCTCTCTGCTACAGACAGCCACTACACTTTCTCTCTGGCTTTCTCGTAACAAACTCTGCTGTGCATGAGTGCCCACAAAGAGGCTCAGAGTGCCACCTCTGGCACGTGTGCCATAGGTTCACCACCATTGACATAAGGGCCTTTTTTATAAGGAACAGAAACCTATTATAAAGGAACTTACCGTGCCGTAGTGTACTAGATATTCCTAAATAACAGTAGAAGGGGTTCCTTCCGCGCTCTGGTGTGGTAGGGAATGCCTACTTGAGTAGGGTGGCTGCACTGCAAGTGTCCACTGATTGTTTATAAATCTTTAAAAGTATCATGCTTGCACTTGGGGTAGGGTAGGGAAGAGTTGAAAATAAAAATAATAGGTTCAAGATCTCTGTAAAAATCAGTTTAAATGACACTTCCATATATTAAAATTCTTAAAACATTACTTGTGCCTATCCCACCACTAGGGGCAATGCAAAAAAGTTTATTTTTTTTAACCCCCAACCTGACCCAGGTGCACACAACTTCTGACCTAGTCTTCCATTTCTGTGGCAGCCATACTTAAAAGGTAACTATAGTCAAAATAAATTTTGATCAAAAAGTTTTTTTTTTAACTTCCAACCTGACACAGGTACAATACACCACTGAGGTACCCGTTCATTCATGGGGGCACCATATTAAATGGTAAAGTATAGTAAAAAAACAAAAAAAACATTTTGACCAATCACCCAACCTGACACGAGTCACACCACCAACTGACCTGCCTTTAGTTTATGTGACAGCCATATTAAAGGGTAAGTAAAAACAACAATGTCCTCACATTGGCATTATGAATTTTAAAATCTGCAGCACAAACACACATTCCTCCAAAATGCGGTCTTTTCAAGCCAAATTCAAAGTTTATCTTAAACTTTCCCTTTCTAGTTTGGTCAATGTTTCTCTGCTTTTCCCAAGATTTTTATCATTGTCAGCCAGGCTAGAAAATAACCCATTATGTTACCAAGCTGGTCTGGTAAAAGCACCAGCCAACTCACTTTGTACACACCCTTCATGATTGGTTAGATGTTAGGAACGTTCATCACGACTGACCACGCAACACTTATTACCACCGATCTGCCTACAAGGGACTGTCAATTGCTGCAAAAGTAGCTGTTTGACATTGACCGAGCATTATTTTCGACCCACAAGATCGCCCTTTCATCTAATTGAATCTGAATGAATACGGTGCCCGAAAGATCCAGGAGCCAGGTAGCCCAATGTGCCTAGAAATATATACCTGGAAGAATTTCTATCGATGTTTATAGAACCACTACTACAAAGGAAGATTCACCCCTATAATGGTCTGATGGCCCCTAATGTCAGACATGACCGAGTGTTAATCAGTACTAAAACGGAAACCTCTGTATGTTATATTGTGCAGGGGAATGGCAAATATTTACCCTACAATGCAATGTAAACATGCAAAGTAAATAATAGGATTTGTCCCAGAACAATATATTTTTGTTTTTATTAAATATTATCGCTATATGATAGAAGCTACTTTTATAAATAACAGTAAAGGGATTGGGTTGCAGAACCTGAAATATAGGTGACGTGTATTTTTATTGGAAGATTGTTTGCTGTATCATTATAACAGTAGGTGGTGCTGTGCCTTTATTAAGTCTTGGCCTCTATTTTTTAATAGAGAAAGTGTTCAGTTTTTCAGATATATGGATTATTAGTTTCTTGTATAATTGTGGAAATATTTTTTTTTGCTAGAGGTTAACTCTGGATTAATTGGAAATGACATGCTCGCTGTTGCAATATGTTTATTGCCAGTGATACCTGGTTAATGTACTAGAGGATATATTGTGTACATTCCATGGCCAACACTAACCCCCTGTTTGCCCTCCAGGTGCATTTCTTTGCTCTACCTGTTGCTGCTCTCTTATCATCGGTATTCCGCTCTTCTTCCTGGAACTGGCAGCAGGACAGAGTATTCGGCAAGGCAGCATTGGTGTATGGAAACACATCAGTCCCACGTCTGGCTGCATCGGCTTTGCTAGCTGTGTGGTAATCACGTGTCCAACGTGGGTTGTCATTCTTATTTCCAATTCTCGCCCTTTCTTTGTTGGCTCTTTTATGCTATTTTTTCACATACACTTTATTCCTTCACTAACTGACCCTCGTGTTCATCCCCATTATTCATTTTATTTATTTATTGCATGCTATACCTTTTTATTTAATTCCTATGGACTGTGTCCTTTATAGACATGTGACGTGTACCTCTATCAATCTCTGGTACCTTTGTGCTTATCAGTCACTAAATGTGTTTGTTAAACTACCGTTCATGGTATGGCGAGCGCACCAATAATAATGAATGATATTGTGAGGGGTTTGTACAGACTGCACTGCTTCTTAACCTTGGAGACTTAGTTTGCCTTACAGTGACAAATCTGCACCATTTTGTTTAAACTAGGTTGTTCCTTTGTAGCCCTGTACTAACAAGGTTATCATTGGCTGGAGCCTTTTCTACATGTTCAATTCTTTCCATTACCCTTTGCCGTGGGAGAACTGTCCAACGTTAATGAATCAAACACAGGAAGGTTAGTGAATTGAATAATCTGTGGGCGAATTCCAATGGTAAAAACAATTGTTTGTTTGCTCCCTCACTTATTATGTTGTTGTATTGTGTTGTTATTCTTTTGTTGCTCAATGGATAAGAAATCTGTGTATAGTTGTGGCAATTTCAATGCAACATCCAACCCCAACAACTAAAATGAATATTACCTTCCCCACCCCCACAAACCCAGAGTTTGTTTATCATACCTCCCCACATTTCCTGAAGCCCCTTATACTTGCTCTCTCTGTCATCACCGATCTTCCAGGCCTAGCCTCCTCTGCAAGCTCATTTAGAGCTCATGCAGCCAAAGAGGAGGCCATTGACATTTTTGTTGCGGCACAACTGACGGCTGCAACCAGAATGGAATCGTTCCATCAGATATTTTTATTCTCTTCAGACCATTAAGCCCGTTACATAACGGTTTCTAGAAACCCAGAGTCCCCTTAGATGTACTAAGGCCATAGCCCCCTTTCTCCATGTCCCAGGTCAGAGTCCCCCCTCTGTCTCAAGCCAAAGTCCCCCCTGTGTCCCAAAGTCAGAATTGCTCCTCTTCAAAAGGCAGTTCCTCTAAGTGTCCCAAACAACTACCTCGGTCTGTGTCCATGCTCTGTATTGCTGTGTCTTGCTGCCGTGCGTGTTTTCTCCCTTTAGTAATGATCAAAAGGAACTGCAGAGACATCTTACCAACTCCCTCTAGTGGTGAGTTAATAGGAACTGCAGTGACACACACACTGGAGGCAAGGACGCAGTGGTTAGGGTTTTATTATATAGGATGTTCTAGAACACTTTCATATTTCAACAATGTGTATTTTTGTGAAGTCATGTTTCATCTTCTCCTCCTGCACTAGTTTACCCTTCCAAAGGCTTAGAACCCTTTTACTGTTACCTTAGGACTGTTACCCTGCACCTGCACAACTCATTATTTTAGGTATCTTGTTTATTTTTATGCCAGAATGTGCCATGAGCAAACCCACCACCTACTTCTGGTACCGAACAGCCCTAAACATCACAAACTACTAGAAGGCTCTGATATGAACTGGCCCCTGGTGGGTTGTCTGGTTCTCGCCTGGTTCTTAGTCTGTGGTGGATGATCAAAGGGATCAAGTCTCAGGAAAGGTAAATCAGATTGCTGGTGAAAATTGTTTAATTTAGTCTATTAGCAGATAAGCCATAATGCATTCTGGGATGTATAGAGATATCGATGTCTCTCCTGTAACTGGTCCATTATCATTCACTCTGACATTTAATTGAATTTGATGGATGGATCTAAAATATAACATACCTTCTATTAAGAATTGCAAGAATTGAATTCAACCTATTGGTCCGGCCCATCACGACGATCCAAGTTTCTCATGCGCCCCCTGTGAAATGTAATTGCCCACCCCTAATCTATACCTAATATGGCCGCATCGCAAATGTTACCATGACGTAATTTCTGGCAGATCCTGAAATCCTTAAACTCACTAAACTACTTATAATGTCTTAGTAATAGAGACTGGTAGAGACCAGCTTGTCATTCCTGTCCCTGTCAACATTAAACATTTAACGTGTAATCCTACTACGTTTCTCCTCCGCAGAATTATAAAAGAAGGTAAACGGTGAATGGAAATATTATCTATCATAGGAGATAATATAATAGTATAACCCTATATATATATTGTTATATCGGTGTGTGGCTTTTCTTCAATCAATAGCGCAGGGTCCAGTAACGAATCCACCACGTCACAATAAAATCTCCGACTGCTTGTGCGTTCTGTACAGCTATAGCGCACATGTGTGATAATGCACGCTATAGCTTGTACAGAACGGAAGCGGTCGGAGATTTCAGTGTGGCTGTGATGGATCGCACAGAAGGTAAGTTTCTTCTTACCTTGGTTCCTGGACCCTGCACTGTTGATTGAAAGACGGGAGGTAAGGCATAGCTCCTTAACCTCCTGGGTTCAGTCAATACATTAAAGGAATAGTTCACTTTGAGAGTGAAATATTCCTTTAATAAACACTTCCTAAAATATTCGGTTGGTCTCTGATTTAATGATATCTTTATGGCTGGGATCTTAATGTATCTTTATGGCTGGGATTTCTTAATGATATCTTTATGGCTATTTTCTTAATGATATCTTTATGGCGGGGATTTTCTTAATGATATCTTATGGCTGGATTTTCTTAATGATATCTTTATGGCTTTGGTTTTCTAGGTGATTTATTCAGTTCAGTTTTCCCCTATGTGGTGCTGCTCTGTTTCCTGATACGTGGCTCTTGCTGGAAGTTGCTGCAGATGGAATCCGCATCATGTTTACTCCAAAGGTACAAATCTCACTCTTAGCATGGGACAGGCACAAGACCTGCACAGTCTCTATAGTGCTTCTATTCATCACTAGAGGGGCAGTAGATTGGATATCCCCCATTTGATAGATTGTTAAACAATCCAACAATGTAACGTTGGAATATATATGAAGGCAATTGTAGTATATTAGGTTTTACAATAGATGGCAGTAAGATACCAGTGTACAGTTGCTACTGTCTGAGTACATTTTGTGAATTTGTCAGATGATTTTGCATTGCTGGGAAGTCATGCACATTGATCTTTGCATAGGATGAGATTGGTGTGTTGATTCCATTTTTCTTTTGTTTCAGCTGGAGATCTGGGGGAACGTCCAGTGTTGGCGCCAGGCTGCTACCCAGGTATTCTTTGCCTTGGGCCTCGGCTTTGGGAGTGTGATCGCTTACTCCAGCTACCAATGACCGCTACAACAATTGTCACTTTGACGCCATATTAGTGTCTTTCATAAACTCATGACATCCATTCTGGCCACTCTGGTTGTATTTGCCGTTTTGGGATTCCGGGCGAATGTTCTTACTGAAACATGTGTTCAAACGTAAGTTACTTTAATTTATTTTTACCTATTTAACCTTGAAATCTTAAACTGTGCCCCCCCCCCCAGTCTATAATCCCCCAAACCCCAAGACTGTTATTCTTACCTCCTCAAATTCCTTGAAGCTCTATTTTCTTTCCCGTTTCTTCTGGTGCTTTTCTTTCTGGTCATTGCCTCCTCTGTAGTGAGTTTAAGGAGGCGGGGCTGCTTACAGCAGTCAGTCTTGGTTTATGTTGTATGTATGTATGTATATGTTTATATAGCGCCACTTGGGGATGCAGCACAAGGGGGATAAATACATGTTGTGACATCACCATCATGGACATGACTGACTGCTGCAACCCATTAAAATTTCATGGAGGAGATAGAGTCACTGTTAGGGTGCATGTATCTATTAGATCACTTCGTTTCTGGATCCTGTATTATAGGAAAAAGACACAAGGACACAGCACTTCCTCATTAATTATATTAGTGCAAAAAAACAGGTTTACTTACAAAGGCACATGCCCCACAAATGCTACGTTTCAGGGCTTATGGAAGTAGGGTCAGCTGCACTGAAAGAGGGGCAGTGAATCATCCAATAGCTTTTTAATAGGTGCAAACAGGAAATGATGTCATCTCCATTATGAGAGTCCCTGTAACAGGTATAGTATATATCCCAGTATCAAACATACATATCAAATAACCAACTTTTATAGTTCATACCCTGTCATCCTATTGGAAAAGCTCTGTGTAGCTTCCATATGACAGGGTGGGAACTATTTAAAGGGTATCTTTACTGTAAAAATAATTTTCAAAAATTGGACCTTTTGATCAGCGATCCCTTTTTTCAGGTGTTTACCGTAATCTGAGCTGTAGATTTTGAGAAATCTCATTTGAAATCACAACATTAACAGGGAAGACCTGTCACTCTAAAGCAGAACTTATACTATGTGACCTCTTTGCCTGCCTGCCAGGACACTTTCTGCAATATTAAAGAATCAGCAGAGAAAAAATAATGGGGAGGGAGGGGGAGATGTGTAACAAGCAGTGTCCATGGTGAGGCTGTGCAGAATTAAGTGTCGCAGACACTACAAGGAGGCAGTGATAAGGAGGGTGGGGGAATTAGGACACTCACTAAACATTAAACATTACAGGGTTACTGCAGTAAATAACATCTGTTTGGTTGCTGAAACATTTGTATCTTTTACTACTCAGCCTCTTTTTGACTAATGTAGCCGATTGTATGGGATAAGAAAACAAAGTCTGATTACACATAAATTGATTATCTGCTTTTAAGAATATAATATAACTTATTACATCTTTCCCCCGGATTGTGCAGAAACAGGGATAAGATCTTTCACCTGATACACAATGGAAGCCTCCAGCAAGACATAATGCCAATGGAAATCTAACCAATGCAGAATACAGCCCATGGTACAAGGAACACAACAGCAAGGTGAACTTGCGCAGTTCGGGATTGAAGACTGCAGAGTGGAAGTTGAAATGAATAAGGTAAGTTAGAGTTCGCTCAGGGTTCTGGTCAACATTACAGCCTCAACCAAGCCAATGGTTATTAATTTGCCTCGGAAGATCCAAATTCCTGTTCTTTCTTTTTCTTTTCTTCTTCTCCTTTTTTGGACTGTATCTCCTCGTACAGATTTTTGTGCTCTAAAATAAAAAATAAGGTTAGTCTGAACAACCTAGCATTTTTATTGCTGCATAATACAAATTAAACTTTTTTTTCAATACAATAAATATATTCCAAAGCATCACTAAACACACAGTCTCATTTATGTTTTCATTTGTACATCACTAAAACAATTGTTTTTCTTTTCCCAGGGTGTGGAAGGCACAGGTTTGGCCTTTATTGCCTTTACTAAGCCATGACGCACTTTCCTGCTCCCCCCCATTTTGGTCTTTATTATTTTTCCTCATGCTTCTGACTTGGGACTTAGCACTATGTTTTGGAAACATGCAGGGAATCACACCCCTTTACTTTAATTTTTCCTGCTCTCGCAAGAAAAAGACACATTACAAGGTAATGTCTTAAGACTTTTCGTTATTTTCACTCATTTTGTTCTGTGTATTGACCATGCTGAATCGACATTGTGTATCTACATACGGCTATTAAATATCACAATATCAATATCCTGATCGGTCTTTAACTGATATGTACTTTAAAAACGTGTCCTGGTCACAACTTTGCAGCCGTGGGATATTCTATAAATTATATTGCGGATTGTTACTGCTTCCGGTAGCTGGAGTGACATTACCTGCCCCTCTGCTCTTCTCCTGTCCCCCGCTCACTTCCAAACAGCCTTTTTGGACAACAATTGCTTAGTGTATGGTGCTTGGTCGGGCTGAATGGTCACATTTGCCTAACGTGTTAAAAAAAATTATATTGCTGATTCTTTCCAGCATATAACTTTCACATGTTTAACCTGGGGATGTTGTTCCAGGTATATTCTTAAGGTACAATGAAGGCTTTTGTTTGACTGTAACAGTTTGAAGACCACAGATCCCCTTTAATGCCAACTATTTGCTATTAAAAAGTCATGCGAAAAAACTGCAGCAAGCACAATATTAAATTGATGTGGGCAGGTGCGTGGGTGACATTTGTGAGATCAGCCCAGCACACACAATTATAAATGCAATATAACCTGAGTGTTCAGATTCAAGCCCTTAAAGAAAAGTCCATATTTGTCTTTGTCTTCAATTGTATCAGTTCCTGAGATATAAAACCCGAAATTCCTCTATCTGAAGGAGCAGCTGACATGACTGCTGTTTCTTTCCAGGCTCTCATACTTGGGGCTTCCAGCCTTACTTCTGATAAATACCTATTTTGTCAGTAGTGATTTACGGGCAAGCAGAGAAACTGAACCTGTACAGAAGTAAGACTGGATACTAAATGACTTAAAAGAAGTAAGACTGGATCAATGAACCTGTAACAGAAGTAAGACTGGATACATAAATGAACCTGTAACAAAGTAGATGATCATAAAACTTAACGAAATAACTGGATACATAAATGAACCTGTAACAGAATAGACTGGATACATAAATAAACCTGTAACAGAAATAAGACTGGATACATAAATGAACCTGTAACAGAAGTAAGACTGGATACATAAAGTGACCTGTAACAGAAATAAGACTGGATACATAATGAACCTGTAACAGAAATAGAACTGGATACATAAATGAACCTGTAACAAAGTAAGACTGGATACATAGAACCTGTAACAGAATAAACTGGTACATAATAAACCTGTACAAATAGACTGGATACTAAATGAACCTGTAAAGAAGTAAACGATAATAATAACCTAACAGAAATAAGACTGGATACATAAATGAACCTGTAACAGAAATAAGACTGGATACATAAATGAACTGTAACAGATAGACTGGATACATAAATAAACCTGTAACAGAATAAAACTGGATACATAATAACCCTCGTGCAGAGGTTTAGAATTCCTTTGAATACATCATTATTACTGTTTCTGTTTTCTGACAATTTTTCTGTTCTCTGTTTCCACTAGTGCTGTGCTGTATTACGGCTCCTCATTGGACTGATCTTCGTACAACTTGCTGGAAATTATTATGTATCCATGTTTGACGACTATTCTGCAACTTTGCCTCTCATCATAGTTGTGATATTGAAAACATTGCGATAGCCTGGGTAACGGTGCTGAAGTGTGCATACTCCTTATTGTGATATATATTACTTAGTTACTATGTAATATTAAAATGCATAAATATTGTCGCCTCATTTGCAGAGAGACACTATTGATAGGAGCACGCGATGTGTGCTGATTCAATGACAGATGTGGAAAATTGTCAGTGACAATAACTGTGGAAGGAGCCAGAAGGCAGTCAGTTACTCGCATAAGTATAATTCACTCTTAACAAAGGCCTAAGGAACAAACTAGCTAAATGACGTATACTGTACATCTCTGTACGGCTGTGTACCAGTTCTCATAGGCATAATGAAGTTTTGTCTACCTATAACCACTTAAATTAAAGGGGAAGTTCAGTGCAAATACTGTCTTTTCAGAAAATAGAACAGTATTTTTCATCCTAATGACCTTAATCTGCCCATTCAGCAGTGTTGTCGTGTATAATAAATGCAACAGAATACTGACTTCCTGTTTGCAGGACCCCTAATAGAGACCGTTATGTTCTTGCCCTTGAGCAGCGCCTGGTTGATTCAGTTTGCTCAGTAGAATCTGAGCATTTTGACCATCCAACAGCCAATCAGTAGAATTACTGTTAGGAACATCCAAGTAGTGGTGCATTCGGGAAGAAGAAGGACTGTTAGAACCTGAAATGTCAGCTCACTAATGTCAACAGCAGGGAACAGCAAAGGGTATGAAATCAACTGATTTTTCAAAATGAGAGAATATGTAGAATAACTAAGAAGGCATTACACAAACTAACAATTTCAACAAATATTGACATTTCCACTGAACTGTCCCTTAGGTCCAGCCCTTGTGTAATAAGAGTGTGAATCTGAAGGACAACTATACTGTAAAAATAAACTTTTTAGAAATTAAAAGTATCTGGGACAGGGAGGTAGCACACTGATTTATTCTCACCCCACAATATTTTTTTATTGAGAAGCACAGTTTTTATCTGCCAGGTTATGGCTTTGGGTCTTTCTGTAATAAAGATTATGCTGAAGCACTCGGAAGCCGGCAGAAGTACCAATCCTACCTCCCTGCCCCAGATACTTTTATTTTAAAACTGTTTAGGATCTCTCCTTCCCATGCTCCCTGCTATGATAATATTTAATCCCCGCTAAATCTTGTTTTGGTACCAGCCCCATAGACTTTAATTTGGGGTGACATCAGAAGCTGCAGAGGACATGGAATCCAGCAGAAGAAAGAATGATTGGATGGTTAAATGGTACGTACCAGTATTCAAACAAGTAGTGGCACCTGCGTTCCAGGAGCTCCACTCATTCCTGTGGTCACAGCTGGTGTGCAAACACCTCGATACCCACTCTCCCGTCGGTGATCTCAATTTCAGCTGTACTTTTGTCCCACAGAGAGCATCAGGAGGCAGGCAACCAGAACTGCAATGTATGTAAAACCATCAAACTTTATTAGAATTGCATTAAAGGGCATGTCCATTCTCATATTAATTTTATTATGTTGTAGTACTTCCAATCCCACCCCCAACCGCTATGTTTAATTGTAAAAAAAAAAATCCTAGCAATGCTTACTTTCTCTTCATTCCCTCGGCTGCTGTAATCTTGGCCCTCTACTTGCTGGAACTGCAAGCAGGGGCCGAACCGGCAGCCGTGTCCGTGGTTGGCTGACCAGCTGCAGGCATTACTGCAGCTGGGTTGATGGGACTGCTGCACTGCGAAAAGGGTCTTGGAGTTAGGGGAAGGAGAAACAACTGGGAGGTAGAGGGGGGAGGAGAGGGAATGGGGGGAGGGCTTCACTGCGCATCTCAAAATTCTCCCGGAGAAGAGATACTAGGCAGAGACCTTTAGGGACACAGCCAGGCTCCTGCTCTTCAATTTTCTTGACTTTGTACAGACATAGCAGGGCAGCCATTTGGAGTAGGGATGTAAGGTATGGATTTTTGAAACTACACAGTGGGGCCAGTTGTGAGTTAAAGTATAGTTTTGGGGGGACATGCCCTTTAAACGGGACATTGCTGTGTATAGTGTACAGCCAAACAAGATGAATTCCCAGAAGCTCTTCCCGCTTTCGTGAATAAACTTCACTTCCTCAGGGCTTGGAGGGTGTTTCCTATCATCCCCTCTTTGTATTAACCCTTTATTAAACCAAGTAAAAAAACACCAATTTAAAAGCTTAATCTTCTCTTACCGGACCAGCTAGTACTAAAATGATGCATTCGGTATCAAAACATATAGCTTTTCCATATATCAATGGTTGTACTTTGTGATACGGCTTTGATAAATTTCATGAAGTCCTAATTTTAAAGAAACTTTTCATATGGTTCACAGTATATTTGCACATTCTTAATTAAACTTTAAACCCATGCGAACACATGAACCCTTTTTTATATATAATTTTGTGTATTTTGCTCTAATATGTGAGATTGTGTCTTATTTAGGATTCAGAATTATGTTGTATACATTGGTTACAGTGTCTAAATATGTGTATCAATTTATGTTTATGTTGGTTTTGACTCTTTTGATGTTAGTATGCTCGTAGTCATGTTTTGATCACCTAAATGCATCATTTCCATCATAGATGTTGTGGTAAGAAGATTAACATGCTTTTAAATTGGTTGTTTAAAGGGTATCTCCACTCATAATATTGACTTTTGGGAATCCAGTTCTATTGAAGAACGGAAGGTAAAGGAGCTGTGTATTACCTTCCGTTCTTCAATAGAACACACAGGAGCCAGGAGAGAAGGTAAGATTCCCAAAAGTCAATATTATGAGTGGAGATACCCTTTAAACAACC
>JAACNH010006091.1:0-18313 GCA_019447015.1 Hymenochirus boettgeri
GATAACGCAGTGTACAGAGTGAGGAATTAGTGGTTCAGGTCCCCACCTGGGAACTTCAGCTTGTGAGAAGAAGAGGGGATTGGTGAATGTAGGATAATTGTCCTTAAGCAACATTTGGGGGCTGGGCTCTGCTAAAGGAATAGTTGCCCCACCCTTTGAAGACAATTGGATATATCACAGACTAAAGTGGGGGAAATGGTGCTTCTAGACCCAAAGAGCCAAACTTTTCTGTCCGCCCCTTTTTATTCCTGTGGTGTGCAGAGCCAGTACACCAACCACTGTTAGGTCAGCCCTCAGATCAGCGACAGTCTAAGATCAGCCCTCCAGTTCAGCAGCTAGATAGGTTTGGGGCTATATAGTTCATTGTGGGGTTTAGGGATCCTTTAAATATACTTCCTCTTTAGAATTAAACATATTCTACTTACAAAGTGGGTCCCATTTCCCAGTATTGTCTAATGGCCATTGTCTTAACCTGAGTCTGCTAAGATCAGATTCTTCTAATCCCCACTAGATAGCGACGGTCTGTGGGAATCTAGTGAAGATTTCTCAACAAGGCAAAAAGGCCACTGCCACTAATAAGCAGATATACATAGAGAGTATTACATAGATAATCATATTATGGGATATATTGGACCCATTTCTTCTCAATCCTAATGAGATAACCTGTGATTTTATAGGACGAATCCTGCAGCCCACACAGTATAAATCCCTGTTAGCGGCTTTGTGTGTCATGTCTGGATAATTGTGTGATGCCTTCGGAATATTTTCTTCCTCCGTGTAGGAATGGGAATAACCAGACATGGAAATTTTTACCTGAAAAGAAAGAAACATAGAAGAGATCTGCTGGTTTATTTGCTGTAATGGGAAATGAATGGACACTATCTGGAATTAAAGGAGAACTAAACCCAAATCTTTACACCCCAGAATCTGAACATATCCCCTCTAAAAACACCAATAAACTAAAATGGCAATACAGTAAATGGTATTAAAGTTAATGTTACCACTGGATGAAATAACTGTATGTACAGTGACTGGCCACACCCCTGATCTCAGTCACATGCTCCCTTGTCTATAGCTACACAGAGAGAAAGCTACACAGAGAGAAATACACAAAGAGAGAGATACACAGAGAGAGAGATACACAGAGAGAAAGATACACAGAGAAAGAGAGATACTCAGAGAGAAAGCTACAGAGAGAGATACACAGAGAGAAAGCTACAGAGAGAGATACACAAAGAGAAAGATACACAGAGAGAAAGCTACAGAGAGAGATACACAGAGAGAAAGCTACACAGAGAGAAAACTGCTTCTTGCGGACTTCCTCCTGACTTCAGTACTATCTTTACTTCATGAAAGCCCAGAACCTAAACCTGGCAGATGAAATTGTATGTCTGGTGCCACCACAACAAAGATATTGGGAGGTAGGAATAATCATCCGACCTCCCTGCCACAGAAACTTTCACCTTAAAAATGTAAACTTTTACAGAGTCGTTGTCATTTTATTGTAATTCATGGTCTAACTAATACCTCGTCTAATACTAATTCTATACTCTTTTTATAATCTGCCCCAGAAACCTACTGAAGCTTCTCCTGTAGATGCTGCGACCAGTCAAGAAAAGAAGGATTAGAGAAAGTGCAGCCTTCTGTACATATTATTATTAACATGATATGCTATGGTAAACAATACCACTGTATATCACTTTCACAAGAAACATCCCAGCTTTACAACCAGATAACCATCTATCCTTAATTCCTTTCTTTCCATATTTAGCCTGCCAGACCCACTTACTCCTCCTCATGAACAGAGTGAGACAAAGGTAGAGGAGCAGGAAATTCTAGACAGAATCCCAGAGCCCGACCCTTGTGCATTAGCGTAAGTAAAATACAAACTGTAACCCATTGGGAAAACATTATCACCTTGTGGGGATTGAAATAGGATTTGGATTCTCAATACGGTTGTTTCAAAGTATAGGACGTGGCACACATTGTTATATATAGAAATATATAGAGATTATTAATTATATAGATTTGAATGTTATAAAGTATATGTTTGGTATTTTACCCCATCCCCCAAGGCTGATCTATAACAGACCACTATATCCACATGGGATTGCTCGTTTTCCTTATGTAGTCCAAGACACAGCCTCCCAAGACCAGACCTTCAGGCCATGTTTGTTCCATTGAGCTATTCTTTCTCCTCTAGTTTGGGTCTAGTTCTGTATGTTGTGATGAGTTTCCCCTGTACTGGTAGTGAAAGGTCTTTGATGGACCAATCTATTCATCTCTTGATTTTTCCTTTCAGTGCACACAGAACCCCTATCATCTATTAATGGCTTGTTGTTCTTGCAATTGGATGGGCAATGGGACATTTGGAAAGGTAATTATTCTGTCAGTAATTCTTATGACCTCAATGGTAACTTATCTGGGAGAAGGAATAAAACGTTCTCTTCTTCAGGTTTGCCTGGCGGAGCTTAGGGAAATGGAATGAAAGTGGCAGTGAAATTAAGGACAAAAGAAATCATTGAGG
This sequence comes from Hymenochirus boettgeri, assembly GCA_019447015.1. NCBI lineage: Eukaryota > Metazoa > Chordata > Amphibia > Anura > Pipidae > Hymenochirus > Hymenochirus boettgeri. The sequence goes on from JAACNH010006091.1 coordinate 2,528, forward strand.
ACCAATGTATGCGTAATGGTAAGTGAAAATGAATCTATTGACCAAAGTATTTTTGGGCAATGGCATTTGCCAGATACTTTATACATTTCTACTGGACACATTTCCTGTTCATATGAGAGAATTTAGTTTCCAGTTGTTTCCATTTTTTATTCTTTTTGTCTGCTAGATTTGTATTATTTGTAATATGTAAATTCTCCTATAATAGATAATAAAGATCATTAAAAAGAATTTCCTCTGAAGCATATTCTACATTATACATTCGGCTGCATTTTTTGGTTATTTTCTATTTTAGCTTCAACACAGAGAAGACGGTCATGAACTGAGCCGGAAGGAGCAAAGTCCTTCCTAATAAGCTTTATTGCCGCAATCCAGACCAAATCTCATGAGGGCCTTTGTGATGGAATTTGCCCCTCTGGGGACTTGGCCACTTTCCTGATAAATGCCAATGGCCCATTACCCCGGCAAGACACAGTGAGTATTATATGTTAGGGTCCCCTCCAGGGTTGCCAGATTTTGGCCGAGAGGGGGCGGGCTGTGATGTCGCAGTGGGCAGACATTGTGGCAAAGGTTGGGGCCTATTTGGATCGGGTTTAGGCGTACCTGGGTGGGGGGATTGGTTGTAACTGGGAGGGCTCCCAGGGACGCTCTCTGGACTGCTATTTCATCCCTGACTGCAGGATCAGATTTTGTCCCTACCGTCGGCCAATCCCATCCAAATAGGGACGCCTGGCCAATCCTGGGTCCTTCAGGCAGTCAACTTAACTATTGTCTCCCAGTCGGACTGAGATAAAGGTATAAAGGATAACCTAATGAAATGAGGACTTATCTGCCCACACCTGTAACAGATACACATTTCTTCTATGGGAAGTGCTGGGTACAGTGACTATATGGGTTGAAGTTAACTATATTGGATTTATGTTGGATAACATTGGCTAATGTGTTTTTTTAAAATATTCTGCAGGTTTTACTCGGCTTGCCTTGTTCTAGGGATAAAGTTTCTGCATGAGCACAAGATTGTTCACAGTAAGTTGCTAATGGCATGTAACCGGGATATTATCTATTAGATAGCTGGTCGCATTGGTCGCTCTGAATTTATGGGAGTGTATGTATGAGGGGGTTAGAGGTAAGATTGTTTAAACAGGTGTAAGGGTTCAATAAAAAGCAGTTATGGAGAGATGCTATGTGAGTCTTAAATCCATGTTACCGACGTGAAGAGCCGATTGTAATGCTCAGAAAATCCCCCTAAAATTCTTTTACCAGAATAAACGTTTATTAACATCATTTCTTATTTCTTCTCCAGAGATCTGATCCAACAAATATTTTCTTGACTATGCCACTGGCTACCTTAAAATAGCAAACTTCGAGCACTGCGAAGAAGGTAGGATTCCTGGTCCAATGCCTAGAATAGATCCTTTATGATTTAATATTCTATTTATTTTACATGTACAACATGGTAAGAACGTCTCTAACTAGTTCTCCTGCCATTACAATAAACACAATAGATAGAACTTACAGACCTCCTAACTAAAAGATGACATGAGAGATCTTGGTTTAACTCTTAATGTTTTTGGTTAGGCATTGGCCTACAAGGACCTGATGACAACCAGATGCGGCCATATTTTGTACCGGGCCCCGGAAATGTGGGATGTGCAAACCATACACCAGATCGGTTGATTGTTGGGCTCTGGGCCTGATCATGTATGAGATGGTAGTTGCTAGTAAGTTAAGATGTTTAATTAACAGAACCAACTGATGTTCATTGTGATTTTAACTGGGAATTAACGCAGTTCTGTTTCTAAACACTCAACAACTTGGATGCAGTTGGAACCAGCAGAACTTTAACTCTATGTTTCCAGATCATTGTTGTACTGATGTTTATTGGGTGGTTGGTTAAACTGTATAGCCCTTTAATGGTTATTACCATTTTACCCGTAAGATTGGGTTTTAAAACGGATATTTCTCTATTATTTTAGTTTCCATTTCAAGGAGACACCGAGGAGGGATTTAAAAATGAGGTTATTCGTAGGATCCAGTATTTCCCTCCGTCTCATATTATCACTAGATCCTTATTATATGCGGTAAGTTACCAACTGAAAGTGTTACTGTCAAATCTGCCAGGGAACAAACCAGGTCTCAGGGTAACCCAATGATTTTGTTTTTATAGCTTTGAATAAAATGGCAGAAGGCGCCTTGGATCATGCGGAACAGGAAATCATGGAACGCAATTTTTCAAGGTATGTCATTAGTTCAGGCACGAGAGCCACTAACAAAGGGATCTGTGAGGATTTGTGTTTGGGTTTAATTCGACCCTTACAAAATGTCAAACTAATCAGTTCATTTTTTTGTATTTTCGTTACACAGCAAACTGATTGGGACAAACAATGCGAGGAATGGCCTGGCCACCATTCAAAATCGACATTTAAAAGTTATCGTTACTTTGATCCCAGTATAAAGCTGTTATAGTTATATATTCAATATAATAATAAAGACATTAAGACTTTATGGATTGATTGAGAAAAGTAGAACTGTTGGAACCTGGATCACCACTGTCTAGACCCTGGACCATTATCTTCCAGGTCCTGCACCACAATCTGCCTCGCCCAAGATTACCACCTGCCAAGTTCTCTGAAACCGTCTGCTTTTAACCAAAAAGACTTTCTGCTTTGGCCAAAACTACATTTGCATGGAGAGAACTGTGGTACAGCCTGTTGAGATCAGAAGGGCCACAGAAGACAGTATGCTGTGGGGCCTGTAACATTACTGGATTGACCGTAATCGGCCAGCCCTCAGAACATTTTTCAATAAGCATTTTTTGATCCAGGGCTGATCCAGGGATTTTTTCTGATTGCCATTTGGAGTCAGAGGAATTTTCCCCCCTTTTTCTGTTGGGTTTTTTGCCTTCCTCTGGATCAACTGTTAAGAAGGGCCCTGGGTCATCTGGATGGACCTATATGTTTTTTCAACCTACAATACGATGTGTTCATGTTAAATTAGGTCATCAATTGTAAGTTAATTGTACACTTAAATAAAGAATATTAAACCATAGATGGTGTAAATTCAGTCTCTGTAATTCAAAGGTATGTGTACATATTTTTTTCAAACAAGGTACACGAGATTATGGCTGGTTCTTTGGAAGAAAAAAATTCCAAAGTCTCCAAAATAGTGAGAATGATGGTACCACCTTAAGGTGTAAGAGTGGTTCAAAATACAATAAAATCATTACAGCATAAAGGGAGGTCTAGGAATGTTGGGACTGTATTGGGATAAATGATGTCTGGAACCCCAAAGGCTGGGAACATACTAATATACCCACACCAAAAGGAAGTTGGAGAGGGACCAGCCTCTCAGAATTAAAAGCGGAGGAAGTTCTCTGTACCCAATGAGCGCTCACTGCTCATGTGTCACCTCTTGCTACTTTGTAAGGTGGGTAAAGATGAGTTTGACCCATTTACTACGAGAAGCTAATAACTCAAATCCAAAAGACCAGAGGAAAGGCCATTCAACTGAGTCTCATGCCTTCTGGAATGGAATTTCCAGGCATGAACCCTGTCTGGTCCGGGTGTATAATTATAGAAATCAATTTGTGTGGTCTGGCACAAATAGCCACACAACCCGCCTAGCCAAATTGGTTGGCTAGAACTTCCTCTAAAAATTTATGATCAACATTTAAGATCGAGATCTGCCCCAGAATATAATTGCTTCAACAGATGTGAAGCCTAACACAATCTTCAGTGGCCAAGATTACCCAGGGTGAGTATCTGACCAAATAAGACCTCAACACTGGGTACACTCTCTACCAGCAATAACACTTACCCCAGATTCCCTAGTTGGTCCGGTCTAACGCCACCTTGCAAGACCAATGAGAAACCCACTCTGCAAGAAGCAGGTATTCCCATTGGCCAGATTGTAGACTGCAAAAGGTAGAAATAGACTGGATCTGCAAGGGAGTCTTTTGCTTAGTATTACTGCTGATAAGCAGTGTACAGAGTGAGGAATTAGTGGTTCAGTCCCCACCCTGGGAACTTCGCTTGTGAGAAGAAGAGGGATTGGTGAATGTAGGATAATTGTCTTTAACAACATTTGGGGCTGGCTCTGCTTAAGGAAATAGTTGCCCCACCCCTTTTAAGACAATTGGATATATCACAGACTAAAGTGGGGAATGGGGCTCTTCTAGACCCAAGAGCCAAACTTTTCTGTCCGCCCCTTTTTTATTCCTGTGGTGTGCAGAGCCAGTACCACCAACCACGTTAGGTCAGCCCTCAATCAGCAGACAGTCTAAGATCAGCCCTCCAGTTCAGCAGCTAGATAGGTTTTGGGGCTATATAGTTCATTGTGGGGTTTAGGGATCCTTTAAATATATACTTCCTCTTTAGAATTAAACATATTCTACTTACAAAGTGGGTCCCATTTCCATTATTGTCTAATGGCCATTGTCTTACCTGAGTCTGCTAAGATCAGATTCTTCTAATCCCCACTAGATAGCGACGGTTCTGTGGAATCTATTGAAGATTTCTCAACAAGGCAAAAGGCCACTGCCACTAATAAGCAGATATACATAGAGAGTATTACATAGATAATCATATTATGGGTAATATTGGACCCATTTCTTCTCAATCCTAATGAGATAACCTGTGATTTTAAGGACGAATCCTGCAGCCCACACAGTATAATCCCTGTTAGCGGCTTTGTGTGTCATGTCTGGATAATTGTGTGATGCCTTCAATATTTTCTTCCTCCGTGTAGGAATGGGAATAACCAGACATGGAATTTTACCTGAAAAGAAAGAACCTAAAGAGATCTGCTGGTTTATTTGCTGTAATGGGAAATGAATGGACACTATCTGGAATTAAGGAGAACTAACCCAAATCTTACAACACCCCAGAATCTGAACATATCCCCTCTAAAAAACACCAATAAACTAAAATGGCAATACAGTAAATGGTATTAAAGTTAATGTTCCACTGGATGAAATAACTGTATGTACAGTGACTGCCCACACCCCTGATCTCAGTCACATGCTCCCTTGTCTATAGCTACCAGCGAGAAAGCTACACAGAGAGAAATACACAAAGAGAGAGATACACACGAGAGAGAGATACACGAGAGAAAGATACACAGGGAAAGAGAGATACTCAAGAGAAAGCTACAGAGAGAGATACACAGAGAGAAAGCTACAGAGAGAGATCGTTGAGATTACTGTAGTGGGTACAGATCTCTACAAAAAACAAGGTCTTCCACTGGAAGTAGATTTAGAGGCGGAGATGCAAATATTCTTCCAGTGTTGCAAAAAGTCTCCACGAACCGGAGAATGATAAAAGAAAGGAAGCTGGAGGAAAGACCCGAGTATGAATTATTTTTTCAAGAGACTTATATGGTTTATTTGGGTTCATTTAAGGCAAATAAAGGTAAAAAAAATACATACTATAAAATAAAGGCACTAGACAATCGTCTAATCTATCTAAGATCTGATAGTGTAGCTTAGACCAACTTCAGGCATTTGATAGAAATAGAGATCTGCGTCATTACTGAAAATGAGCAGCATGTGGTGCAATTAAGTAGATTCTGTAACCTGTCTTAGTACCCTTTTTAAGGTTCGTACACACCTGCAATTGGGGTGGTGACCCACAATTGCAGTGATGTGTATGGTAACTACGGCTGATAATCTGTCATGATGGGCCCTCTATCAGATGAAATAAGTCCGTTCAGTCGGGATTGTTGCCGAACCAAACTGGGCGGGTCTCAGAAACGACGCGACCTTTGAACAGCGTGCCTTCCTATTGGCCTGTCCGCTGAGGGGGAGGAGGGGGTGGAGCCTACAGAGCAGCGTTTGCTCTAATACTCTGGTGTAAGTTCCCAGGGGTGAGGAACAGCCGGTTCAGGTCCCTCACTCTGGTGATAAACAGCGTAATGAACACCGAAGAGGAAGCGGAGGGAAAGTTGAGTATAATTGTCCTTTAACACTGTATTTTAACACGTTCATTGTAAAGTGAAATTAGGGAGGTCAGTGGAGATTATTCTTATAAAATCTCTTAGCTACATAGCCAAGAGGTTTTTATAAGAATTATATTCCACTGCACCTCCCCTTCCCCCCGCATTCAAGGTCCTTAGCCTTATGTATGATATATTATTGTACATAGTAACCCGAAGAGGCTGAAACCATTCCCTGCGGAGGAATTAGAACTCAAAGAGGCTGGATACCATGTCTGCAGAAGATTAGTAAGCCGAAGAGGCTGATCCATGCTGTGAGGAAATAGAACTAAGGCTAAAATCCCAAGGAAGCAGATGCTATACCATGCCTGATGATATTGACCTAAAGAGCGCTGATATAATGTCCTGGAGAAACATTGAACCTGATGAGGTTAAAACATGACGCTCGGAACATGTGGAGCGTTGTACTTTGAGGAAAGCGAAGCAGGAAGTTCAGGAAGGGGGAGCCTTCCAGGTACAGATAGGGGACAGTGATGTATGTGGTACTTTATCATTAATTCTGGTAACCAAACTATACAACATCACACAACTGTTACATCATAAGTAGATAAACGCTCACCACACACCAGTCCTTGAAAAACAATCGTTTATTAATCAATATTTCAGTGTTCTGGATAACCTGCAAGTTTTCTGAAGACACATTGATTGAGGTTTTTATACAGACACTGAATGTCGATTAATAAACAATTACTGGTGTCGTGTATCGATTTATCTATTTTTTCTATATACCACTACACATAACTACCGCACGCACACAGCCCAGCATGAAGATATTCATAGGGCGGTGCAGTCTAAATCTCGTATCCTACCACTGTAATCACACATTCCCTGCAGGCTACCAGTAACGTTCCTCGGGCAGGGAGTTGGATTGTAATTCACTACCTCCCCAATATCATTTTCTGTAAGGAGCACATGAAGAAAACGGCTTCTGCAAGACTCTCCTGACTTCATACTATCTTTAATCAGGAAGCCCACAGACACTAACCTGGCAATGAACTTGTATGTGCTGGTCCCACAACAAAAAGATATTGGAGGAGGATATCATCAATCCGACCTCCCCTGCCCGAATAAACGTTTCACTTAAAATGTAAAACTTTACAGGAGTCGTTGTCATTTAATGTAAATTCATGGTATATAACTAATACTTGGATACTATTTATACTATTTTATATAATCTGCCACCAGAACCTACTGAAGCTTCTCTCGGTAGAGCTGCGCAGACCCAGTCAATGAAAAAGAGGAGGATTAGAAGAAGTGCAGCCTTCTGTACATATTATATTAAACATGATATGTCATGGTAGGACATCACCACTGTTATATCACTTTCACAGAAACATCCCAGCTTACAACCAGATAAACCATCTAATTCCTTAATCACTTTCTTTCCATGATTTAGCTGCCAGACCACTACTCCTCCTCCCATGAACAGAGGAGACAAGGTGAGATAGCCAGGAAATTCCGACAGAATCCAGAGCCCACCCTTGTGCATTAGCAAGTTAAAGTAAAAATACAACTTGTAACCAGTGGGTTAAACATTATCACATGGGGGGATTGAAATAGGAATTTGGATTCTCAATACGGTATGTTACAAAGTAGTAGGACGTGGCACACTTGTATATATGAGGAGATCAGAGAGTTTTAGTAGTATTAATTATATAATTTAGAATGTTATAAGTAATGGTTTGGTATTTTACCCCCAAGGGCTGATCTTATAACAACCACTATATCCAATGGGATTGTCGTTTTCCTATAATGTAGTCCAAGACACAGCCTCCAAGACGAGGACCTCAGGCCTTTTGTTCCATTAGCCTATCTTCCTCTAGTTTGGTTAGTTTCTGTAAATGTTGTGATGAAGTTACACCTGTACATGGGTAGTGAAAAGGTCTTGATGGACCAATCATATTCCATACTCTTGGATTTTGTCCTTTCAGGCACAGCAGAACCCCATTCATCTATTAATAGCTTGTGTTTCGCAATGAGCGGCAATGGACATTTGCGAAGGTAAGTTATTCATGTCAGTTAATTCTTATGATCCTCAATGTGTAACTTATCTGGGAGAAGGATATAAAACGTTCTCCTTCTTCAGGTTTGCCTGGCGGAGAAGCTTAAGGAAAATGGAATGAAAAGTGGCAGTGAAAATTAAGGACAAAAAGGAAAATTTGAGGAACCAATGTATGCGTAAATGGTAAGTGAAAAATTGAATTCTATTGGACCAAGTATGTGGGGCATGGGCCAATTTGCCAGATACTTTATAACTTTCTACTGGACACATTTTCCTGTTCATATGGAGAGAATTTAGTTATCCAGTTTTGATTTCATTTAGTGTATTTTGTTGCTAGATTTGTCATTATTGTATAATGTAAATTCTCCTATAATAGAAATAAAGATCAAGTAAGAAAAAAAAATTTTCCCCCCCCTCTGGAAGCATATTCTACATTTACATTCGGCTGCATTTAAATTTTGGTTAATTTTCTTTTTGAAGTCTTCACCACAGAGAAGACGCGTCATGAAACTGACCGGAAGGAGCAAAGTCCTTCCTAATAACCTTTATTGCCGCAAATCCAGACCAACATTCACATGAGGGCCTTGTGATGGAATTTGCCCCTCTGGGGGACTTGGCCACTTCCTGATAAATGCCAATGGCCCATTACACACCGGCAAGGACGAGTGAGTATTATATGTTGGGGTCCTCTCCCAGGGTTGCCAGATTTTGGCCGGGAGGGAGGGGCTGTGATGTCGCAGGGGGCAGAATTGTGGCAAATGGTTGGGGCCGTATTTGGAGTCGGGTTGTACGGGCGTCGTAACTGGGTGGGGAGTGGGTTGTAACTGGCAGGGCTCCAGGACGGTCCTCGGGACTGGCATTTCATCCATTGACTGCAGGACTCAGATTGTTTTGTCCCTACAGTGCCAATCCCTTCAAATAGGGATGCCTGGCATCTGGGTCTTCAGGCAGTAACTTAACGATTGTGTCCTCCCAGATCGGGATGAGATAAAGTATATAAGGATAAACTAACTGAAAGGTGGTGGCTTATCTGCCCACACTCTGTAACAATACACATTTCTTCTATGGGAAGGCCTGGTACAGGACTATATGGGTTTTGTGAAGTTTACTGAATATATGGATTTAATGTTGGATTAACATTGGCTAATGTGAGTTTTACTTCAAAATATCTGCAGGTTTTACTGTTTGGCCTTGTTCTTAGGATAAGATTTTTCCCTGCATGACACAATATTGTTCACAGGTAATTGCTAAGGCAATGTACGCACGATATTTCTATTAGATAGCTGGTGATCCGCATTAGAATGTTTAATATGAATGGTATAGGGGGTTAGAGGGGTAAAGAGTGGTTAAAACGGTGTAAGGTTCATAAAAAGCAGTGATGGAGAGAGATGCTAATGTGATATAAAGTCCATGTACCGACGTATAGAGGGCCATTTAATGCTCAGAAATCTCCCTAAAATTCTTTTACCAGAAATAAAGTTTATTAATCATATTTCTTTATTCTTCTCCAGCGATCTGATCCAACAAATATTGTTCTTGACTGCCACTGGCTACCTTAACATAGCCAACTTCGACACTGAAGAAGGTAGGATTCCTGGTCCAATGCCATAGAAGAGATCCATTTATGATTTATTCTATTATTTTACATGTACAACATGTAGACGTCTCTAACTAGTTCTCTGCCATTACAATAAACACAATAGATAGAACTTACAAGACTCCTACCTAAATGATGCATGAGAGATCTTGGGTTAACTCATTTATGTGTGGTTAAGGCATTGGCTACAAGGGACCTGAGACTCCAGATGACGGACCATATTTTGTACCGGGCCACCTGGAAAGTTTGGATGTGCAAACCTTACCCAGATCGGTTGATTGGTTGGGCTATGGGCCTTGATCATGATGAGATGGTATTTGGATGTAAGTATAAGATGTTAATTAACAGAACTCACCTGATGTTCATTGGATTTACTGGGATTAACGCAGTTGTTTCTAAAACACTAACAAACTTGGATTGCAGTTGGAACCAGCAGAACTTTAACTCTATGTATCCAGATCATTGTTGTACTGATGTTTATGTGGGGGGGTGTTGGTAACTGTATAGCCTTTAAGGGTTATACCATTTTACCCGTAAGATTGGGGTTTTAAAACGGATATTCTCTATCTATTTAGTTTCCATTTCAAGGAGACACCGAGGAGGGATTTAAAAATGAGTGTATTCGTAAGGATCCAGTATTTCCCCCATCTCAATATTATCAACCAGATCCTTATTATATGCGGTAAGTTACCAGCTGAAGTGTTACGTCAAATCTGCCAGGGAACAAACAAGGTCTCAGGGTAACCAATGATTGTTGTTTATTAGCTTTGAATAAAAATGGCAGAAGGCGCCTTGGATCAGCGGCGGAGCACAGGAAATCATGGAACGCAATTTCTCAAGGTATGTCATTAGTTCAGGCACGAGAGCACTAACAAAGGGATCTGTGAGGATTTGTGTTGGGTTTAATTCTGACCCATTACAAAATGTCAACTAATCAGTTTCATTTTTTGTATTTTTGGTACACAGAAACTGATTGGGACAAACAGATGGAGGAATGGCTGGGCCCATTCAAAATGACATTAAAGTTACCGATTACTTTGATCCAGTATAGAAGCACGTTATAGTTATATAGTTCATAAAATAATAAGAGAAATTAAGGACTTTATGGATTGATTGAGAAAAGTAGAACTGTTGGAACCTGGATCACCACTGTTTAGACCCTGGACCATATTTCCAGGGTCCTGCACCACAATCTGCCTGGCCCAAGATTACCACCTGCCAAGTTCCTCTGAAACCGTCTGCTTTTACACAAAAAGGACTTTTGCTTTGGCCAAAACTAACATTTGCATGGAGAGAACTGTGGTAAGCATGTTGAGACCAGAAGGGCCACGAAGACAGTATGCTGTGGGGCCTGTAACAGTTACTAGGATTGGACCGTAATCGGCCAGGCTCAGAAATTTTTCAATAAGCATTTTTTGATCCAGGGCTGATTCCAGGGATTTTTTCTGATTGCATTTGGAGTCAGGAAGGAATTTTCCCCCCGTTCTTCGTTGGGTTTTTTGCCCTTCCTCTGGATCAACTGTTAAGAAGGGCCCTGGGTCATCTGGATGGACCTATATGTTTTTCAACCTACATACGATGTGGTCATGTTAATTAGGTCATCAATTTGCTAGAAGTTAATGTACACTTAAATAAAGAATATATAAACCATAGATGGTGAAATTCAGTCTCGAATTCAAAGGTATGTGTACAATCTGTTTTCAAAACAAGTACACGGATTATGGCGGGTTCTTTGGAAAAAGAAAATTCCAAAAGTCTCCAAAATGTGAGAATGTATTTGTGTACCAACTTAAGGTGTTGTAAGAGTGAGTTCAAGTAACAAATAAATCATAAGCTGAAAGGGGAGGCTAGGAAATGTTGGGACTGTATTGGAAAATGATGTCTGGAAACCCAAAGGCTGGGAAATACTTAATTACCTACACAACAAAGGGAAGTGGAGAGGGGACCACGCACTTCTCAGAATTAAGAAGCAGAGGCAGGAAGTCTCTGTACCCAATGAGCGCATCACATGCTCAGTGTCACCTCTTGCTACTTTTGTAAGGTGGTATAGATTGAGTTTGACCCATTACTACAGAGAAGCTAAACTAAAACCAAAAAACAGAGGGAAAAGGCCATTCAAACGAGTCTCAGGCCTCTGGAAGTGGAATTTCCCAGGCAATTACCACTGTCTGGTCGGGGTTGTATAATTATTCGAAATCAATTTGTGTGGTCTGGACAAAATAGCCACACCGCCTAGCCCAAATGGTTGGCTAGAACCTTCCTCTTAAAAAATTTATGAATCAACATTTAAGATTCGAGAGATTCTGGCCCCAGAATATATTGCTTCCAACAGATGTGAAGCCTCTAACAAACAATCTTCAGTGGCCAAGATATACCCAGGGTAGTAGCTGACCAAATAAGCACCTCTTACAACTCTCTACCAGAAATAACACTTACCACAGATTCCCAGTTGGCCGGGTCTAACGCCACCTTTGCAAGGGACCAATTGAGAAGACCCCACTCTGCAGACAGCAGGTATCACCATTGGCAGATGTAGACTGCAATAAGGTAGGAAAATAGACTGGATCTGCAAGGGAGTTCTTTTGCTAGTATTACGGCTAAGCAGTGTACAGAGTGAGGAATCTAGTGGTTCAGGTCCCACCATGGGGAAACTTCAGTTGTGAGACAGAAGAGGGGGATTGGTAATGAATGTAGGGATAATGTCTTTAAGCAAACCTTTGGGGGACTGGGCTATGCTTTAGGAGAAGGAAAATAGTTGCCCTCCACCCTTTGAAGACAAATGGATATATCAAGACTTACAATGGGAAATGGTGCTTCTAGACCCAAAGAGCCAAACTTTTCTGTCCGCCCCTTTTTATTCCATGTGGTGTGAAGAGCCAGTACACAACCACTGTAGGTCAGCCCTCCAAAAGTCAAGCAGACAGTGTTGTAAATCAGCCGCCAGTTCAGCCCCAGCTAGATAGGTTTTAGGGCATATGTTCATGGGGGTTTAGGGGTCCTTTAAATTATACTTCCTCTTTAGAATAAACATATTCTACTACAAAGTGGGTCCATTTCCCAGTTATTGTTCTAATTGCCCATTGTCTTAACCTGAGTCTGCTAAGCTCAAGAGTCTCTAATCCCAATAGATAGTGACGTTCTGTGGGGGGAGAATATAGTGAAGATTTCTCAACAAGGCAAAAAGGACACTGCCACTCATAAGCAGATATAATAGAGCGTATTACATAGATAAATATAATGGGATTATATTTGCAACCCAATTTCTTCTCAATCCTTAATGAGATAACCGTGATTTTATAGGACGAATACTGCAGCCCACACAATATAAATCACTGTTTACACAGAGAGAAAACTAACAAGGAGATACACAGAGAAGAGAGATACACAGAGAGAAAGCTACACCACAAAGAGAGAGATACCACAGAGAGAAAGCTACCACAGAGAGAGAGATACACAGAGTAAGCTACAGAGAGAATACACAGAGAAAAGCTACCACACGAGAGAGAGAGAGAGAGATACACAGAGGGAAAGCTACAGAGAGAGAAGAGAGAGAGAGAGAGATACACAGAGAGAAGGGAGAAAGCTTAGAGAAGAGAAGAGAGAGAAAGGAAGGAAGCTACAAAGAGAGATACACAGAGAGGGAGATACAACAAGGAAAGATCCACAGAGAGAAAGCTACAGAGAGCGAGATACACAGAGAGAAAGCTACAGAGAGAGATACACAGAGATCTATCTCTCTATCTATCTATCTATCTATCTATCTATCTATCTATCTATCTATCTATATCTATCTATCCTATCTATCTATCTATCCATCATTATCTATCTATCTATCTATCATCCATCTATCTACCTCATCATCTCCTTCTTCATCTCTCATCTATCTATCTACATCCAATCTATCTACCTATCTATATCATCTACCTATCTATCATCTATCATCTATCTATCTATTATCTATCTCTATCATCAATCGATCCATCTATCCATCCATCTATCTAATATTTATCTATCCATCCATCCATCTATCTATCTATCTATCTATCTATCTATCTATCTATCAATCATCTATCTATCTATCTATCTATCTATCTATCTATCTATCAATCTATTATCTATCTATATCTATCTATCTATCTGTCTGTCTATCTATCTATCTATATATATCTATTATCTATCTATCTATCTATCTATCTATCTATCTATCTATCTATCTATCTATCTATCTATCTATCATCATCTATCATCTATCTGTCTGTCTGTCATCTATCTATCTATGTTCTATCTATGTTCTATCTATCTATCCATCTATCTATCTATTTCTATCTATATATTACCTATCTTTCTATCTATAATCTATATGTCTATCTATCTATCTATCTATCTATCTATCTATCTCTACTATCTATCTATCTATCTATCTTATCTATCTATTTTCTATCTACATATCTATTCTATCTACATCTATTCTGATCGATCTATCTGTCTGTCTATTATCATCTATCTACCTATCTATCTATCTATCTATCTATCTGTCTGTCTGTCATTTATCTATCATATATCTTAGATCTACTATCTATCTATCTATGCACCTCTATCATCTATCTAGCTACTGTCACTATCTATCTGTCTTTATCTATCATCTCATCTATCTATCTATCTATCTATCTATCTATCTATCTATCTATCTATCTATCTATCTATCTATCTATCTATCTATCTATCTATCTATCTATCTATCTATCTATCTACATCATCCATCTCTCCTATCTATCCTACCTATCTATCATCTATCAATCTATCTATCTATCATCAATCGATCCATCTATCCATCCATCTATCTATACAGGGTGTCTCTAGGGTTTTTGCCACCTGAGCCAAACTTTGAACTGCCCTTATGTACCACTAGGCCCATGAAGTGTGCCATCGCAACCACGTTTAGGTGTTCGTGGCTTCCAGGAATGGGTGTGGTTAAAGATTTAGTCTTTTTAAACTGCACATCACAGCGGTATTTATACATTCCCACAAAAAGACTTTATCCATACCATAATTCCTGCCGTTTTTTCTTAAAATAAATTAAAGTGGCTCTGCCTGCCGCGTCTCTGGTGTTTATCAGGTGTGCTGCCCTGACATTTTGCTCATATGCCTCATTAGAGAGACACCCCTGTTACTATATATATCTTCCATCCATCCATCCATCTATCAATCATCTATCTATCTATCTTCTATATCTATCTATATCCATCTATCTGTCTGTCTGTCTGTCTGTCTATCATCTATCTATCATCATCTATCTCTATCTCTATCTATCATTCTATCTATCTGTCTGTCTATCTATCTATCTATGTTCTATCTATCTATCTATCTACTATCTATCTATCTATCTATCTATCCATCTAACTATCTATTTTCTATCAATATATTACACATCTTTCTATCTATCTAAATCTATATGTCTATCTATCTATCTATCTACTATCTATCTATCTATCTATCTATTTTCTATCTATCTATCTACTATCTGTCTGTCCTGTCTGTCTGTCTGTCTGTCTGTCTGTCTGTCTGTCTATTTCTATCTATCTGTCTGTCTGTCTGTATGTCTGTCAATTTATCTACCTATCTATCTATAGATCTACTATCTATCTATCTATACATCCATCTATTATCTATCTATCTATCTATCTATCTATCTATCTATCTATCTATCTATCTATCTGTCTGTCTGTCTATCTATCATCTATCTACCTATCATCTACCTATCTATCTATCTATCATCTATCTATCTATCTATCTATCTATCAATCCATCTATCTATTATCTATCTATCTATCCATCCATCCGTCTGCCCGTCTGTCAATCTGTCAGTCTGTCTTTCCGTCCATCCATCTGTCTATCTATCCGCCTATCTATTATCTATCTATCCATCCATCTATATATCTACTTATCCATCTATCTATCATCTATCTATCTATCATCTATCTGTCTATTATGTATTATCTATCTATTTATCTATCATCTATCTGTCTATTATGTATTATCTATCTATTTATCTATCATCTATCTGTCTATCTATCTATTATCTAATCTATTTATAGACAGACAGACAGACAGACAGACAGACAGACAGACAGACAGACAGATAGATAGATAGATAGATAGAAAATAGATAGATAGATAGATAGATAGATAGATAGATAGA
>JAACNH010006092.1:0-18312 GCA_019447015.1 Hymenochirus boettgeri
ACATTCACCTACACACACTTAGTGGGATCAATTACCTAAACACACACACATTGTGGGACCAATTGCCTACACACACCTACATAAACCTACACTCACCTAGTGGTATCAATTCCCTACATACACCTACACACACCTAGTTGTATCAATTCCCTACATACACCTACATGGGGTCCTGGTTTTGATTTGCATGACCCCCAACAAGGCACTTCTTCAGTGCTGGCAAGGGAACTTCTAAGTGCCAGGGAAGTCCCGGTTGAGCTGCGGAACCCCTTAAGCCCTTAGCCACAATGGCCTTCAAATGGACCTGGAGGGGGTCACGAGTTGAGCCATGGACCAGGACCGCGAACATCTGGCCTGGGCCTATTTGTGAATCCTCAAACGTTCAGGGATTCTCGAAACGGCTTTTCGAGGATTACCGAATATTGCCTTGGGAAACAGTTTTTTTATGCTGTTCTTCCCAGGGGATGCATTCCTCAGTCCATTTCCAGGTCCTAGAGCCAATTTACAGTAAGTTAACACTGCTATTTAAACCCTTATTTTAGGCGGAATTTCCGAACTTTCTTTCCCCTTAACTTTAATGGCGTAATTCCAGATTTCTCAAATTTCCGATCTTTTTCAGAAATCCGTGAATCCTCTAGTGGAACAGATTTTTGGAAATTCGCCATTTTAAGGTTAACAACCAACACACTGATTATTATATTTTGATTAAAATCGGGCAGTCCTTTTATGGTTGGTCTGTTCTTTGGATATTTATGTTAAAATGCATTACATTTGTTCAATATGTTTAATTTCAATTAAATAGTTTAGTTAATAACGTTTGTACTGTATACTTTTGTCCATTATTTTCAATATTTAATACATATTTTGAATTCCATCACTATTTTTAAACTGAAGTGGATTAAGGGCTAGGACACACTAGTACGCTTGTAAGATCGCACTGTTAAACACAAGCTAGTGTAAGCAATGTGGCTGGCCACACAGTCCATTGCTATGCCATACCATTTTGGAAGTGTATGCGATTAACATTTTTTGCACAACTGCATGCGCTTCCATAGCACAATATTGGGAACCCATTGCGCAACATCACACCGGAAGCACAATTGCGTGCGGTTCTAGTGCGTTGTAGTGTGGCCTCGCCCTTAGATATTTCCCATATGTATTGATTTTCACATAATATCCAGATGTCCCATTTTGACCAGCTGGCTTAAAGGGTATCCAGCCCAAAAAATGAAAACTTACATACAGGCAAATCCCCCCCCAAAACCCTAAACGGTAATAGTTTGAAATCTGAAATATAATTCTAACCTGAAATCCTGCACAATTCCTGTTCCCCTGTTTCTGCTTCCTGGTTCTTCCAGTTATGGATTTGACATTGACATCACAGCCAATGACTGAATGTTAATCCCTGTCTGCCTCTTCTGAGCATGCCAGACTCAATAACAGGCTCAGTACAGGTTTCTAAATTGCTCAGTCCATGAGGCATCCAGAAGCATAGCAGGCATACAGTAATGAATTCATAGGACAAAGTATGATATATCAACATATTTTAAAGGGGCCATTCTTTCTAAAAGATGTTCTTATGAGGGTGGAGGTTTCCTTTAAGCTGCCATACACAATATTACGACCAATCTGTCTAACATCCTTGGTGGATTGTCTATTTTTCATTGACAGCTTAACGATATCAAGCAGTTGATTGAAAAAATGAAGATCGGGTCAGCCGATATATTTTCCACCAATCATTTTTCATCAGCTTGAAAGCAGTGGCGCAGGTGGGAAATTTCAATAATTTTTTTAATCAATTTTTAATATAGAAAAATATTAAAAATTCGCCCATGTAGGCCTCGCATTAGTTACTGGTCCTGGATCATCTAATGTTCATCATGGTTAAGCTAGGGAATAACTAGGCACATTGAATGATTTGCAAAACACATCTAAAAATCTATATCTCCAAATCCAAATCCAGAACAGTGGATTTACGTAATGACAGCCAAGCAATAAATATTAAGCAAAAATATTAGAACATTTAGAAAGCATTAATTAAAACAACCCATTCATATTCCCTAAATTTCAAACATTTGCTATGCACCAATCACAAACAATTAGTACTTTATACCCTTTAGTTCTCTATTTAGATTAAATTCATATGCTCTATTTGAAATTTGTATCATTAATTTTACTACTAACATGATATGCTGGCACTCTATTTTTGTATGTAGGAGTGTTTAAAACGTACTCCACTTATATTATACTTCAAAAGCTTTTTCTGACATAATAATGTAACATAGAGAGAGAACAGTAGGTGCCTTTTGCATAAATCTGAATGTTGTGGAAATATGTACTGCATATTGTATTGTATTGCATATTGTACTGCCTAAGTGCATGAATAAACCCCCTCATATTACATTAAATATACTAACAAATAAAAAAGAACAAAAGGTAAAATAACTTTACAATAATTCCTCATAAAATGTGTCAACGATGCTGTTACGCTGCTATTAAAACCTGAATATCCAAAAGCGGATCTTGATTTTGAGGGTTCAGACCGTATTTTCGACGATTAACAAATGTTTTCGGTAACCCTCAAAAATACGATCGGAAACTACTTTTGAGTTTCCAATAGTGTTTTCGGGGTTACCAGAAATAACCTTGAACGTTCGTCAACCCTCAAAAATACGATCAAAACACTTTTGAGTTTCCCAATCGTATTTGAGGGTCCGAATAACCTTGAACGTTCGGTAGTTCCTCTAAAATACGAGTTGAAGTCTGTAGTACCTTGTTTTTCATGGTTTCTTATCAACCTGTGGAAGCTGGAGCCTGTGCACAACAGTAATGACCTACCCCTGCAACACTCAGAAATACACTGTGATTTTTGCATTGCCTTTCTGTGCAATTCTTTTAACCAAAATTGCGATCACGTGCGGTCCAAATTTCCAAGGAATTTATTACAGACTGTGCCACCCATTCATATGCTTGTTGCATAACACGAGTCACGGTAGTGGGGCCTAGGCTTATTCAAGCCTTGGCCAGTGCCATATGACCTTGATGATGCTACCCATAGAATTCGGGTAAATTTTAATTTATAAGTTAAAGAAGTCAAGATTTCAAAACACCCATTAATGCTTAAGCTGTCAATCAATCCCCTAATAGCATAACCGGTGTGTGTGTAGGCTTACCAAGTTTTACAGCATTTCTCCCAATGCTTACTAAATGCTTGGCGAATACTGGGTTAAACACAGAAGTAAAGAGGCAAATGAAGCAGAAAAGACTGCCTATGGTAATCTGGGCCTGTGCACATCTTGCAATCTTCAAAAGCTGACCATAGTTATATAGTTGTTTCTCCTGCTTCCTAGGTCATTTATAAATGTAGGTGCAATGCTTTTTTTAAAACGTAAATTCACTGACATTTTCAATACTCTCCAAATGTAATGTACATCATTGGCTTTGAGAATTCAGAAGATTTAAACTATAAACATTTTGTCAAATGTTTAATATAGATATTCCTTATGCTGCCCTTTTGTTGTGGTAGATGCTATAAAAAATATTGCTTTATAAATTTACTAAATGGCTATTCATAGGTGAAATCAAATCAGCTAATAAATGACTGCTGTTTATATTCTTCAGATTTCCCATGGTACGCATACCACAGTGAAAGATGATTGCTTTGAATAATGCTGCAAGTGTAAACAGTAAATTGGGTGAGAATCTAAATGGATTCAGTAAATTTAATCTCAAGACTTCTGTCAAGAATCCCCAATTAAGGAATGGCCTTACATCCAAACTCTTGGGGTAAAATAAATTGTTGGCTAAGAAGACAGATTATTATCTATGCCAGTATGAACACCTCTTTATTCTGGGAAATAAAATACATGCAAAATACTTGTCAAAACTGAGGTCACCAGTAGCTGAAAACATAATTGTAGCTCCGTAATCTTTTTATTGGTGCCGGTTACTATAGACAGATACGGTTCATGAAATAAATTATATTCAACAGAATAATCTAACCTCTACCGCAGAATAATAAAGTATTCACTGCTAACACAGATTCAACTACACAGATGGTAGATACTCAGTCTCATTCTAAGGCTGGGTACACACAAGCGATATTTTCGCCGACTGACCGATTCACGGCACTTTGGCCAGTCGCCCAAAAATATCTGCTGGTTTGGACCGGACGAACATACGGAGTGTTCGAACGTTGGCAAATTCAGCCGCGGCCGAATTTATATCCTAAAAATTAAGTGAAGGGTCGGATTACACTGCCAAATCTCTTGTTAATGTAAAAATATCTTTTTCACATAAGAAATCTCCAACATGTATTGTTTGCCACATTGCTTTAAAGCTAAACCCGTATTCCAGCTAGGACAACCATCACGGGTAACTCAATTGTATCTTCATTAATAATGGTCATTTTCCAGTGGTAGGCGGGATGTTGAGATGGGCAACACAGTTTGGATTGGAGGTGGGGGCAGAAATGACTGCATTCCTCACCATGCCGGATGCTACATCTACTTTCTAAGGGAAAAAGGAACTGATGACATCACTTGGTCACATCCTGGTATGTGGTGAGAAGGGCAGGGAGTTTCAAGTGGAAGGGGAGACAATGATGATTGTGGGACAGTCCTGTCCCACTCAAATAATGACTTCTGCTCGCTAACACTGGGCCCCTTTATTTTGGGGGCCCTAAAATATCTTTTTGGAAGGCCATAATTAAATCATTTATGATAGTGCAATGATTTCTGCAGAGTTAAAGTAATCCCATTTTTACAGACCAGGAATATACTAAAAAATTCATCCTGGACATCACTTCATTGTCATGTTTCTTTTTTACGCTAGTTTGAAAGACCCACCCATCCTGTGCCACCTTTTTGGTCAAGATCCAGTAAGGCTGTGGCACACTATGAAACGCACCGAAATGCATGTGAAAAGCGTGGTCTCGAAGCATAGCATTTCACAAGTTTAGCGTGCGTTTGCACTGCGATTTTTGCAAAAGTCTATTTTTGGAGCACATGCAATTTGCACAAAAAATATTGATCACCTGCAATCCAAAAATGGATTGGAACGCATACAGTGTGGCCACCCACTAAAACACAGCCCTAAACATTTGATACATATTAATTTCTCATTTATTTTGAAAATTGGGCAAATTTAAACTCTGTAAACACTGTCACTATTTTTTGCTTTCTTGTACTGTAAGTCAAAATTTTATCCTAACAAAGAATTATTTTTTTTTTGTACCACAATAAAAAATGAAATTATAATACTGAAATTGTGTAAAACGGCTTAAGCCATGTTCTAACCCTTTGTTTTAGACCCTCCCCCCACTGGCTACCAAATTACTAACAGTTAATACAGGGTCACACGGTTCATGGGAAAGAGATAGGAAAGACTCAGTTTCACATCTGATTGCCAAGCACCATCACACCATGAATTTGAATAAAAAATAAACTTGTGTGTTACTGAAGTAAGAATGGCCTTAAAGAGGTCTCCTGTTATTATTCTCCCAATGATAAAATATCCTGAAAAATACTTGCACACGCTGTTCAATTTGTCTCTGAAAAGTAAACTTTAGGAGGACTGCACACTTGTTCTTTTTATGTGCAAGGATCACATTTTTCTGCCGAGGAAATAAATCAGCATTGAAAATACATTTAGGAGTTTTAGAATATTGAGTTCTGTTAATGGCAGTCTGCCACAATGTCAGAAAACTAATAGGTATCCTGAGTACTCTTATTTATCCAACTTACGTGAAATGTGCAGTCAGTAACTGAAGACAGATTTATTGTTGCAATACAAAAGTTTCTCAAATTGTGTTCCTAACAGTATAAACATTTAGACACATCGTGCCCTATCTGGAAAATAAATGTTCAGGATATTAGAAATCTAAACCATTGCCTTCCAATCTATAAATAGATATATTTTGACCCCTCTGTTCAATGAAGGACAGAAAAAGGATTTTCCATAAAAAAACCCAGAGAGGAAGGGTAAGATCTGTTCTAAAAGCTAAGCCTAGGCAATTGTGTTATGTGTGCTATATGAATTGATATAAGACCTCTCAATCCATTCTGTGATTACAAAGTGTAATCCACTAGGCAAATGTTTTTTCTGCCTGTCTACAATTCACATGGTGTCAAGCAAACCCCATGACTATCGGAGTATAGTACAGCCCATTTTGCCCCTTAAGTAAAACTGGCCCCTGATTTGGTCAACAAGAACAGTTTTGCAAGAAGGAGATACTGAACCTTTTTTCCAGTATATGTATTGGGATATCATATATATCAATATCTTTAAAATACTTTCCCCTAAAAAATTAGAAGTACAACTGATAAGTGTTTTTAGTGAAAACATTGCCTTTAAAGGTGAACTTTAATTATTCAATGTAACAGCAATAACACAATTTGGCACTTACAGCCATTTAGTGATGTCTCTAGAGATGACTCATGGTTTTATCTTCTCTCTTAGCAATCATTAAAACACTTAAAGGCACGTTAACCTCAAAACATTTATTTACTGAAATTGTGCTTACTACAGGAGAAAGAAAGTGCTAGATATAGTTTTATTTTTCTGCTCTACGTACCTCTCTAAGGGGTTTTCTTTAAAGGGCAAGTCCAGCCCAAAAATAAACTTCATACAGGTAAATCACCCCCCAAAACCCTAACGGTATAGTTTTGAAATCTAAATATATAAGTCTAACCTGAAAACTATCCTGTTTCTTCTTCCCGTTCTTCCAGTTAGCAACTGTTAGTTAAGATTTGACAGTTGACATCACAGCCAATGACTGAATATTAATGCCTTGTCTGCCTCTTCTGAGCATGCCCATTCTCAGTACAGGCTCAGTACAGGTTTCTAAATTGCTCAGTTTCCATGAAACATCCAGAAGCATAGCAGGCATACTGTATGAATTCATAGGGCAAATTATGATATATCAACATATTTTAAGAGGCCATTCTTTCTAAGGATGTTCTTATGAGGGTGGAGTTGTCCTTTAATGTGAATGCTCTTGGAATTCCATTTGATTATTGCCAATATTGTTTTGACCCACTATGTTCTGTCTTGAACACCAATTTATATATTCATTCTATATCCACACTTTTTACTTTTTATGCAATTTATACTAATCAGCCATATTTGGCAGATATCCACAATGAAAGTTAGTGCTCTAAAATGTCAATGGTTTGCACCGTCCGCATAAACATACAATTAAAAGCCTTCTCCTTTAAGTTGTTAATGAGAACACTGAATTGGTTGCAAATACAAGGCAGGTGCATTTAATAGGGAATACCCACTTTCAGCATATCCGATTATTAGGAGGCAGACCCACCCATATCATCTGTCAGGCACTAATTACACTCGCCACATGTAGATGCCTTTTGCATTTATTCTTACCAGCCTAAATAAAGTTTCTTTCTTCGCTGAGTTAAACACATCCTCACAATAAACTTGGTTCCCTACTACAGTACAACGCTGAAATACAATTTTAGTGTAACGTGATTTTCTGTTTCACTGTTTTCTTTTGAGTCTGGAGTTTGAAAATCAGCATTTACTGAGTCACGGTTTGAGTTTCATAGAGAATTCTCTTCCCTGCTACAGAGGGTACCACTATGGTTCCTAACCGACAGACAAACCCCAAATAGTTCAGATCACAATTGAACTTTTGGCCTAGAGTTGTTAGATAATTAAATCAGTGTTTTACGTATTTATTGGATTATGTTTAACTGAAAATAACTAATCACACTTCTATCATTTCCTTCTATCACTATTCTATCTATTGTTCATATAGATAGTCCATACTGACTATACACAGAGACGTGTGTTGTCAAGTCAATATTGACTCCTGGCCATCACATGCATTGTGTTTCTTTGCAATGCCTTGTCTACAGTGTGGGTTTCCAGGAACCCCATGGCTTGTTCCAATGTATATAGTAACCTAGGGCTTGTAAATATCCAGGGACAACGACGCATTTGCTCAGTGCTGTGTCACAATGTGGGAGGATGGAGGAGGTACATGCGGATGGGCACGGGGGAGGGTGTGCGTGCAAGGTGTGTGCACCACGAGGTATACTAGCTAACAGAAAGCAACAAAAGCAAA
Source organism: Hymenochirus boettgeri (assembly GCA_019447015.1). Taxonomy (NCBI): domain Eukaryota; kingdom Metazoa; phylum Chordata; class Amphibia; order Anura; family Pipidae; genus Hymenochirus; species Hymenochirus boettgeri. Next base: position 8,087 of record JAACNH010006092.1, read on the forward strand.
TGGTTTATAAAGGATCATTCCATGTCCCTGATTTCTTTATTCAAGGCATCATAACCAATTGTGGGGTTTTTTTTTAGTTCTTTGTTATTTTCATATTTATAATATGTAATTTTTCATTAATACCAGACATAGAAACTTTCTACCTTATTTCCCCCATTATACCTAATTTTCTAGACTCAACTCCAAACCTAAAATATTGTACAGCACATTTTAGATTCTCTTTCACATCAGTCCAGCCCTGTGGAGCTGACAATCAAGAATCGAATACTCTTAGCCCCTTTGCTGTGCTTTTTGATTGTGGAGCCAAAAAAAAAGTATCAGAGTACCTGAGAAAAAAACACACACAAGGAGAACAAACGTTGTTGCCTACGTGGCTTTAAACCCATGACTCAGCCTTGCGATTCATCACGCTAACCACATCTTCCTCTAAGGCTGGGAACAGACAAGTGTATTCTCATGGCACTCATGTATTAAAAAAGTTGAAAATCTAATTCTTCTGTGTTACCAAGACCAAGAAAACTGTAGCCATCAGTGAAAGTTTATTATTCACAGGTGGATCATACAAATGGTTAGGGAGTTGCAGAGACAGTCAATCTAACTTTTAAATGTCCCTTTAATTTTTTAGTAGAGAAGAACCTTTACAAAAACAATATCTCTTTGTATCTGTTGTATTCAGTTAGATCAACTGGACTTAAAGTTTAGTTCTTGAACTTTCAACTTGAACTTTAGTTTCAAGAACTGAACTTTAAGTCCAGTTGATCTAGCTGAATACAACAGATATACCATGACCTGGATGAAGGAGAACTTCACAAGAATATCTCTTTGTATATCAGACTGATATATGATGTTAAAAGTATATAGCCCCAGCGATTATTTAACAGTTAGCTTAATGCTAACAAACTGTATTCTTACTCCCTTTGGGCATGGCAAATACATACACATTGTATATCAAAGTGCTAATATTCTAACATCTGTCTTTAAAGTAAAGAATGTGACATATTAATCTGATGAGTAATATATGCCAAATCACTTGGTTTTACTCTTCTTAATAAACTGATGTCTCCAATGTTTACTTTCCTGGTACAGAGAAATGCCACTCATGCTTAGTAATTAACATATGTATACAATGCATGTCTAAAATACTTTCTATGCTCTGGACTAGTAAAAATCTATGTTTCCCTGTCATTTTCCTACACGTCACAGAGTTTGGTTAAAATACCCATCAATGTTCAACACCCTGCTGCCAAATTTAAACAACCCTTTCCAATGCAATAACAGAAATACAATTAATTTTTAACACCTTTAAAGGGACAGTTCAGTGAAAATATCAATATTTGTTAAATTGTTATTTTTGTGTAATGCTCTTAGTTATTCTGCATATTCTCTCCCATTTTGAAAAATCAGTTGATTTCATACCATTGCTGTTCCCGGATGTTGACATTAGTGAGCTGAAATTTTAGGTTCTAACAGGCCTTCTTCTCCAGGATGCACCACATCCTTGGAATGTTCCTAACATAATTTCTACGATTGGCTGTTGGATGGGTCAAAGATGCTCATCTCTACTGAGCAACTGAATCAACCCAGGCGCTGGGTCAAGGCAAGACCATAACGGTCTACCTAGGGGTCCTGCAAACAGGAAGTCAGTATTTCAGTTGCATTTATTTATACACAGACACAGTGCTGAATTGGCAGATTAAGGTCATGGGATGAAAAATACTGCTCTTTTTTCTGAAAACCATTTGTATTTGCACTGAACTTCCCCTTTAAGTCTTTTTGACTTTCCACATGACGATTTCTATAAGACTTTACTACAATTAGGCAAAATGCACCAATTCTATAAAATGGCAAGTGGGCAAATTTGGTAAATTTGTCTCTTTGTTACTTGTTCTCCCTGAAGCACTAGATTCTTTATAGAGAAATCACTGGCTCATTTGTCTGTTAAAACACTTTATAATTTAAGCACTGTGATTCTGGTTAAACCCACTAGCTGAAACTCATGGAAACAATGATAATTTGCACTGCAGGTGGCATCAACAGAACTATTCAATTTCAGGGCAACTCTATTATATCAGAGCCAACAGCTGTCACTGTTTTCTTGCAACAGTCCTAATACTCAGACCTAAAACATATTGGTTTAGCAGATATGATTGTGCTTTATGGAGAGGAAAGAGGAACTATGAATGAATCCGGTTTAAATAGACTTAGGTTAAAATCATTTTAAATGGTTTAACATAAAGTTATGTCAAAATTACATTAATGTTTTAAATCTAAGGAACATGTGCAATTTATATTTTGATTATATTCTTATAATATACCCCACTAATGGATTCCTATGGGACCCAACTATCCAATAATACTTTATATCGGCACACTACTACGTAGTAGCGTGCCAATTAAAATCAGGAAGTAAAAAAACAGCCTTGCCCCCTACCTTCCATGGTTAACGCTGCGATCTTGCGTGTCCCCGCAGCTTCAACATGCTCAGGAAAGCAATGCCTGGGAGAGCACACAACCAAAGTGTAGGAGAAGAGCTGCATTCTGTTTCTCTGGTCTACCCAGCCTCGCTCCTTAATTATGTATGCAATGTGGTCTCATGCACTCGGTTGGTGCGTAGTGCGGCTGCCCAAAATAATAACCTATCACTGATTAAGGCGCAAGGAGGGGAGACCGGAGAACAAATCCGCTATGGCTGCTATAGTAAGTTACCGGTGCTACTCCCCTACACCTGAAACAAAGGTTGTGTGTGAATCTGCAGCCTGAGGTAATGGTTTCGATGTGTGTGAGGTGGGGGGTTAGTGTAAAAGTCCACAGGGGTGAGTGTGGCTTGTCAGTCTGGTGCAGGGCGATAGGGGGGGGGGGGTTACAGAGGGGGTGCCAATATCTGTAGGGTCCTGTCACAGTCTGGTCCAATGGGGGGTGTTCTGCCATTACAGTCAGCTTAAATTAGGGAAGGGGTAGATTATAACGGATAATGTACCCCTAAGGTAAGTTGTATGGATTCTAAGAAGTCACCATCAAAGTTATGTGCCCTGTATAAAAGCAGTCAGCTGCGGCCTTATGATTTTGATCTTGTGACCCGGTTCAGAACAAGCCTATACTAATGCAATTAATAGTACATGTGTTTCGACAGATTCCACATGCCTTGGTATCCTCATACCCAGACTGACTCCCCATACTGCGGGCTGGGTGTGAACTCATTCATTGCTGATCACATTCAGGGAGATTCATAAAAGTTCTTAGCGTTTAAAATGGTGCTAATTTTGCCCCATCCAATCAGTCTCATTTAAATTTAAAGCTAACATCAAAATAAGCACCATTTTAAATGATGAACTTTTATTGAATAACCCTGATTAAGTATAGGGAGCCAATAACAACTGACAGATATTTTCCCACCGACCACAATACCCCCTACACCTTGCTAATATTCGGCAAATCTATAATACCATATGGCTGCCTTAAGGCTTTGTACACTTAGATCTTTAGCCAACAATCTAATGGGGTTTCTCTGCCTTCCCTCCTCAAAGATCAGAAAAGGCTGCTTGGCTAATGCTTTAGATAGAAATTATTGAACTGATCATCGAATAATCTGTATAACAATCTTTTTCTTACATGTTGTACAAAGCTAAAGAAGTTGGAGTCCCCTGCAGAGTCTGCTGCTCTTATGGTATTGTACGCCTCTGGTCATTTAATATGCATTGTATAAATTGGAACAAAAAAGTAGGTTTTAATTACTAAAAATTAATATTTTAGATCCCACGAAACTATGCAGTTAAGATTTTTATTATTTTATAATTTTAATAATTTGCTTCTCTTCAACCTAGAATTTCAACTGCTATCTTGTGTAGGGTCAAATCAGTGACCCTAGCAACCAGAAACTGAAGTGAATGTGATGGCAAACTCCAGAACTGCAGAACATAATATGTTAAATTATTCAAATTAACACACACCCCTAAACCTTACAACCACAAGAACTGTATAATAACTTTAACAAATAAGCCCTGCCTACATTATTCTGTGTAATTAAAAAAGAAACAATATTTAACCTAATTCATAGGAAAATATCCAGATTGAGCCCTTTTTGTTATTTTGATTATTTTTTCTATTAGCTGTGATTTTAACCTTATTACCAACAGGACAGAACTATTTCTTTGAAAAACACATAATGGAAGAGATGAAATTATCTGCACCATTTGTGATGCATGATACATTTCATGATGTCATTTGTATAAACAAGCCTTGCTTAAATCTTCCTATTGCAATTAGTCCTGCCTTTGAATCACACCAGTGTCGTGTTACTTTGAATGTATATTTCCAAAAATAAACCAAAGCACTATTATGCCAATATCTCATTTACTCATGCTAATATTAACGCAATATAAAGTAAGAAGAAACAAGCTTATGATAAATATTATTTTTAGTAGCGATGGAACTGATGTGTTTGCACATGAGCAGACAAGGGAAGCACTGCTGTGGAGGGCCGTATGCAAAGACACGACAGCATGCGAAACAGTCCACCTTGTCTTGTGAGCGAAGCATCACCCCCACCAGTTTGAGGAAATATTTAAAAGTACATGCTGCTGTGGAATGCAATATGTCTTCACGTCCTTACAGAAAGAAGCCTGCACTGCAGATGGCTTTCTCCGACTTTGACAGCCAGAGACCTTTGAACTTGCTATTTATAAAACAGTTTATAGTTTAGGTTTCTTCCTGCAGTTTGGCTGTAATTAGTCCACTTGCCGGACATGATATCCAAGGAAACAATTGATTTCTTTATTTCCCGGCACAATGAACCTTTTGCACTACCCGGATTTCACATTCACATTTTTTCAGACAAATTTTTAAACAGAATGAATGACTTTTTCTTGTGTGAGAGTGTCTATTTTTTTGGGTTTTGCTAAAAGCCACAAAACTGAGGCTGGTTCACCATAAAGTGTGCAGTGCATAGTCAATTTGCCCTGGAATTTCACTTTAACACATCCACTCACTTTTCATAATGTTGACACAGGTTATCCTCTGTGGCCACATTAAGAGAACGCACAGTAACGCACCTGAAATGCGCGATCACAATGCACTGCAACCATGCAATTGAGATGTGTATATTCTGGAATTGGGTTGCAGAATATACAATCTGCACAAAAAATGATTGTATGCGCACAAATAACAATAGGATTGCATGCATCATACAGTGTGGCCTGTGAAATGCACTGGCATGCAATTCTCTTGCGCTAACATCAACAAACACAATTTAAAACGTGTGAGAATCGCGCCAGGGTGCCTAGATTACACGAGCAAATGTTTTAAACACAGTCTCCAAGGAAAGTTTCTGTTGACTATATATGATAACCTTTGCTTCTTCTAATTTCGGTCTCAAAAGAACCCAGATTCCCCAAATATTGTTTTTTTTTAAAGTAGCCATAGCACCTGTGTTTGAGTGTCAGGAATAAGGTAATGAAACACACTTCAATTTCATAATTAGTCTTGAATCTCCTTTCACACTGCTAGATGCCTACAGTTCTAAAAAACAAACATACCCAACTTTCATAGAAATACCAGATTTGCTAAATGACCCAATAAAAGCTCACAGTGTAACCCAGACATCCTTGCCCATTGATATTTGACCATTTCTTAACAATAGCACTTTACGAAATCAAAGCTTGCATGTTTGGACAGAGAAAGATTGAAAAAATATATGTATGAAATGTATGATAGAGAAAAAAAACAGTCCATCTGACACATAGGTTTTATTTCCTCAGTGAACATAAGATGATAAAACAAGAAATCAATTAGACCTTCACAAATAGAAACTTGTCTTAAGGACTAAGCCCAAACAATCCAGGCATTCTGTAATAACAGGACAGTTGTTGGTGCAGGAATAAATAACATGCCCAGCTATGTTTTCAGAACTGATACAACAGCATCCCTGTAGGAAGTATTGGGCTGTTTAAGATCTTTCGTTTGTATAATCTATTAACTGAATTCCTTGGGGCAGTTGGAATACCCTGCTCGCCACAAGCATGTAAACAGTTATAACTAGACGAAAGCACAATGAGAGAATGTGAGACGGCATCGCAAGGAAACATATTCTACAAAGACACAGTATAATGGGCATTGAACAATACCACACCAGTATATATATAACGAACCATCTTACCATAGGACACACACATATAATCACAATTAATGTAATTATGTAATGAATCTAAAACTCCTCATCGTTTAAATCAACCCCACAAAGAAACACTGGGGTACTAATTAAAACTGCAAGCGGTAGGATAATTAGTTGAAATAAATATACCTTCAGCATCTCTTACATACACATTCTCTGTTATAATGTATTGCAGTAGCACATATTTATATTAAAATCATGGTATAACGTTTATTTTTACTGAAAAAAGCATACATGCATAGAAGGACACAGACATTGTAAATGTGTAATAAACATGGAGAAGGATCAACAATCCCACGAGTTTCCTATTCTGGGGGGCAAAACCAACAAATGACCCTAAAGCTTCACATACATGTCTGTCTGTGTGAGTGTGTCACCTAGATGAGATGAACATCTACAATATGTAGAATAAAGAACAAAAATATTTTTCATTATCATTTAAGACAACTAAATGCAATCAACAGAAGCCTTGTATTGAATATTCTTACAGCCCTACATACAAAATACTTAACCAATACACAGATATATTTACTTTTTATATAAAACTTTCAATGCTACAAACCAACATGTCAGCAAAAACAAAATCCCTGAGAAAGTCATTATCCTTTCAAGATTAAATAGACAGTTTTTATGTTTGACAGCAGCTGTAAAGATGATATAGATGATAGATAGATAGATAGATAGATAGATAGATAAGATAGAAGATAGTGTATTTTAAAAAGAAAGGCAATAAAAAAGAAAGATAGATACAGATGATAGAGAGAGAGAAAAAAAAGAAAGAAAGAAACAAGACAGACAGAAGATAGATAGATAGATATATGATAATAGATAATAGATTAAATATCCAGATAGGCAGATTGTACACTATGAATATGCACAATGCCGTAGTTTAAGGGGCCCCCACCTGTTGCCTTTTGGTGCCCCATGTTTATGTATTGAATGCTGTACACAGAGCGAGTGGGGTTATGGAATAACACGGAATTACTAAGCTCTAGTTAAACTACATCCCAGCATCCAATGACAACTGCAACAGTTCAGAGGAACACATTGGCTGGATAGATCTACTCTTTATTTTGAAAAATGTGAAATACATAGACCTATTCCATGTCAGCTGTCACAGTTATGTCCCTGGGTAGCAAAGGACGCTGGATATATGTAGTCCATCACTAAAGCCCCATACACATAGTGACATGGCTCCATTCCAATGAACGTGTCGGGTAGCGGAGCCAATGACAGGACCTGCTGTCCATGTGCTCCCACAGCACTTGGCATCTCTGGTTTAAACTTCCCCCTTCTGGGCACTGAACCCGCCACACCGACCCCTTGGATATCCCGCTCCGTCAGCCCGGAGATGCCCCGGGAGGTCCCGGTAAGTTGGGCACCTAACAAAGGGAAACCTGCCAGTCACTCACCATTGCTGATCCAGGTCCCAGTCTCGGAAAAAGTCGAATAGATCCATAACCCGGTCTCCTATCTAGAGGGAGCGGACAAACGGCTGCAGCGACTGGAAGGCGAGGGACCCCCCCTCGCCTTCCCCGGGCAACTGTCAGTGACAGCGCCCGACCAGATCAACCTCCGCTCTGCACTGGGGAACCGGAGCCCCGGCTGCCTGGATGGAGGAAGCAGATCAGCAACACACACACTGGCTCTCGAAAGACAGCGTGGAGGAGCTAAGGAAGCCACGACCGGAGACAGCCAATCACCGGGAAATCCACAAGGCTCCGCCTTTATCACTATCGCCTGGGCAGGACTGAGGTTCCGTGGCTCCCAGGCTGGAAGGTCCCTGTCCCACTAGCTGTGTGTATGTAGGGGTGTGTGTGAGTAGGTGTGTGTAGGGAATTGTTCCCATTAGTTGTATATAGGTGTAATTTGTGTAGGGAATGGATACCACTAGGTGTGTGTAGGTATATGTAAGGAATTTATACCACTAGTTGTGGTATGTGGATGTGTCGGTGTATGAAGGTGTATAGGTTTAAGCTGTGTGTAGGGAATTGATACCACTAGGTGTGTGTAGGTGTATGTAGGGAATTGATACCACTAGGTGTGTGTAGGTGTATGTAGGAATTGATACCACTAGGTGTGTGTAGTGTATTTAGGGAACTGATACCACTAGGTGTGTGTAGGTGTATGTAGGGAATCGATACCACTAGGTGTGTGTAGGTGTATGTAGATGTATGTAGGTATATTTAGGAAACTGATACCACTAGGTGTGTAGGTGTATGTAGCTAATTGATACCACTAGTGTGTGGTAGGTGTATGTAGGAATCGAAACCACTAGGTGTGTGAGGTGTATGAGGTATTTAGGAAACTGATACCACTAGGTGTGTGTAGGTGTATGTAGCTAATTGATACCACTAGGTGTGTGTAGGTGTATGTAGGGAATTGATACTACTAGGTGTATGTAGATGTATGTAGGTTTATGTAGGGAATTGCTACCACTAGGTGTGTGAAGGTTTATGTAGGTGTGTGTAGGTGTATGTAGGGAATTGATACCACTAGGTGTGTGAAGGTTTATGTAGGTGTGTGTAGCTGTATGTAGGGAATTGATACCACTAGGTGTGTGTAGCTGTTATGTAGGTGTATTTAGGGAACTGATACCACTAGGTGTGTGTAGGTGTATGTAGGGAATTGTACACTAGGTGTGTGTGAGGTGTATGTAGGGAATTGATACCACTAGTGATTTTAGATGTATGTAGGTGTGTAGTGTGTATATAGGTGTAGGTGTGGTTTGTAGGTGTGTATGTAGGGAATGATACCACTAGGTGTGTGTAGGTTTATGTAGGTGTGTGTGAGTTATGTAGGTGTGTGTAGGAAATTGATACCACTAGTGTGGTGTAGGTGTATGTAAATGTATGAAGGTGTATTTAGGAACTGATACCACAGTGGTGTGTAGGTGTATTAGATGTGTGTAGTGTATGTAGGAATTGATACCACTAGGTGTGTGCAGGTGTATGTAGGGAATTGATACCACCAGGTGAGTGTAGATGTATGTAGGTGTGTGAGTGTGTAGGTGTAAGGTGTGTGTAGGTGTATGTAGGGAATTGATACCACTAGGTGTGTGTAGGTTTATGTAGGTGTGTGTAGGAAATTGATACCACTAGGTGTGTGTAGGTGTATGTAAATGTATGAAGGTGTATTTAGGGAACTGATACCACTAGGTGGTGTGTAGGTGTATGTAGATGTGTGTAGGTGTATGTAGGGAATTGATACCACTAGGTGTGTGCAGGTGTATGTAGGGAATTGATACCACTAGGTGAGTGTAGATGTATGTAGATGTGTGTAGGTGTTAAATAGGTGTAAGGTGTGTAGTTGTATGTAGGAATTGATACCACTAGTGTATGTAGATGTTGTAGACTTATGTAGGGAATTGATACCACTAGTGTAGATGAGGTTTAGGTAGTGTGCGTAGGTTTTCTGTAGTATGTGTAGGTGTATGTAGGGAATTGATACCACTAGGTGTGTGTAGGTGTATGTAGATGTATGTAGGTGTATTTAGGAATTGATACTACGAAGTGTGTGTGTAGGTATATGTGATGTTGTGTAGGTGTTAGGTAGGTAATTGATACAACTAGCGAGTGTAGGTGTATGTAGATGTGTGTAGTGTTTCTAGGCAATTGGTCCCACAAGGTGTGTGTAGGTGTAGCAGGTGTTTAGGTAATTGATCCCACTAAGTGTGTGTAGGTGAATGTAGGGAATTGGTCCCACTGGGTGTGTGTAAGTTTATGTAAGGAAATGGTCCCACTACGTTGTGTAAGGGTATGTTGGTGTGCATGTAGGGAAATGGTCCCACTAGGTGTGTATGGGGTGTGTGTAGGTGTATGTAGGGAATTGATACCACTAGGTGTGTGTAGGTGTATGTAGATGTATGTAGTGTAGTTTTAGGGAACTGATACCACTAGGTGTGTGAGGTGTATGTAAGATGTGTGTAGGTGTTGTAGGGAATGATACCACATAGGTGTGTGTAGGTGTATGTAGGGAATTGATACACTAGGTGGTGAGTGTATATGTAGGTGTGTTGGTGTGAGGTTTAGAATAGGATTGTAATCGGTGTGGTATGTAT